>CM044121.1:4716686-4749325 GCA_024174645.1 Lemna minuta
AGAAGAAGTTGACTTTCACGGGTATCAATAAGGATAGATATGTCAATGGCGTTGACGTTAGTCCTTGACTTTGTCTCTTGCTCCCTATGCGTTTATAGAACCCAGGATAAGTCATCGTCCGAACCGTAGTCCTCTTCATCCCAATTCAATGCCCTTCCGTGCCGGGGGGAGGCGGTGGTGCCATCAAGAGAATGGCGCTTTCGGGAGGCGGTGCTCCCCTCAAGAGAAAGCTGTCGACGTTCAGCAACTCGTCGCCGCTGCGAAGGTTAACAGCTTTATAACCCGATTTGAAGAGGCCACCTCTTGATATGGCAGAATTGCCGTCAGAACCTTCATTTTTCTGCCTGTAACCTTCCGTGGATTCGCCTGCTCTTCTACGGCCGTCATTATTCTGCCCGTACCCATTCTTCTTCTCGCCTGTCTGTCCTCTGGCAGGTCCATCACCTCCCGGAAACTTCTTTCTTCCAACCACGGAGGCAGCGGTGCCGCCGCCGCCCCCTCTCCCATAATTAGAAGCATGGAAGTTCATCTTGCGTCCATAACCATTCGAATTACGGTCACTCCCTTCACCGGCGGCGCCGCCACTGATCATGTCCGAACTTCTGATTCCTCTCCGGCGACTACCAGTCCTCCCGGCAGCACCGCCGATCATTTTCGCGGAGTTCATCGCTTCTCTCCGGCCACCTCTGTGCCTCCCCGCTGGTCCATCCCTCCCTCTTCCCGCCCAGTCATCCAATTTCAACGAATCATCGACATCATCATCATAATTGTCAATATCATCATCGTCCTCGTCCTCGTCGTCGTCATCATCATCATTATCAGCGTCATCCTGCGAGCCGCCGTAAGGCATGACGCTGTGCACGGCGCCCTTGGGGAAGAATCGAGCAGAGGGGAGCCCATCAAAGGGGCGGCGGAACACCTGCGGCCCATCTCTGGGGGACCACATGTCGAATCCTCCGGGCCTCTGAAATCGATCGGCAAGCACCTTCAGCTGCTCGTCGGCGCCCAAAGAGAAAAGGGTCGGCGCGCTGATCTCCGGCGCCGCCTCCCACGGTCGCTCAAGCTCCGAAATCGCCGCCTTGAGCTCAGCCCTCTTCCTCATCTCGTAGATCTGCTTTTCTCGGAGCAGCCGAGCCTTGAGTAGTTGCTTAGCCTTATTCGCTTGCATGCGTTTCCACTGCCACTTCGAGACGCCGCCGGGGTACGTCCTCGGCCCTCCGCCCATGCGGATTTTTAGAAATGGCTCGGAAACGAGGCGGGGAGCAGTGGGTCTAAGCTGCGGGGGGAGGAATATGGCGGAGGAGAGGGATCGAGAAACAGGCCGAGATGAGGGATTGCACCCGGAAGGCTTGATCGCCGCCAAAGTCGTCATACTTTTCAGAAGAACTAAATCTGACCACGCAGAGGAGATTCAGGACGGGAGGAATCGGCGAAATCGGAAAAAGCCTCCGCGTTCCTATGTTTACAGGCGAAGAAGAGGAGAGCCACGGGTAGAATAGTATGGGGAGGGGGAATAAAGATCCGATAGATAATGGGCTACATGGAGATATTTTTTGAATTTTTTAATATTCCTTTTTAACCCTTGCAGTCCTTTTGTTCTTTCAAGCGAAGGGTCAGGTGATTGTAAATCCCAGAGTTCAGAGAGAGAGAGAGATCGATGGTTTTAGGTGTTCCATGCTAGATTGGGTGTTTTCCCAGAGTCAGCGAACAGCGAGCAATTGAGGCGATTGGCGATGGCGTTGCGCAGGGCGCTGGGGATGTCGGACGGTGATCTAATGAGGGCCGACGCGAAACCCTGCTCGAGGCTGATGCGGCACACCGCCGCCATCTTCTCCGTCGGCGGCGCACTCGGCTTCTGGGTCCTCTGCTCTCTCCACTACGGTACCAGATTAACTAAATGCCCTAGCTTCAATTAAAATGATTGAATTTTTTATGTACGATGAAACCTCGGATTTTATGAACGAAGGACCTCGGATGACCGTTCCTCGGATCATGAGGTGGACCAGCTGCGGCGCCGTCTCCACCAGCCTGAGCACAGCTCTTCTCGTCAGACTCTTCAGCCCCGAGTGCGAGCCCCAAAACATCGAAGCGTTTGACAAACCCAAATGACACCTTTCTCTCTCTGTTTCTAGATCACTCTCTTTCTCTCTCTGTTTGAAGATCGCTCTAAACCCCTCTTTCTTGGCCTCTCTCTCTCTCTCTAAACCCCAATCTCTCAGCCCCCTTTCTGTATTTTTGAACCTCTCTCGCCTTAGACCTTTCTCTCGAGTAGGGAGAAAAAACGTGGTTCATTGGCCAGAGATGTTGCAAAGATGATAGAACTACAAGCGGTAAAGCGAATAGAGAGATCAAGCTATGTGTCTGGAGAGATCGCAATGACTGTGCTTGACCCAGGAGCAGTCGCAGCTGCTACCTGGTAGAGGGCAGTGGCGCTAGCGGTAAAGAGCCATTATGCCCCTCCTCCCTGACCTGCTTTCTTCCTCCTACGTGAGCTCTTGACCGTTTCTCTCTACATCCCTCTCTCTTGTGCCATTTTTCTTCTCCATCTTCTCCCCCCCTTTTCGTCTTCACTATTTTCGGAAAGTCTTTTCCGTTGTCTATCTGCATACCGTTTATCTCTATCTGGCTCTCACGGCTCTCAGAGGATTTATGACAAGCTTTCCGCTCGTGGACGAGCTGAGACAGCAATTTTTCCGCATGAGGAAGTATTTGACTACCCAATCTTAAAAATCTCTATTTACAAATTGCTTTCTAAACATTTTACTGTGCTGAAAGAAATTTTTGCCATCATAAATTAGAGAAATAAACAATTAAATTTTCCATGCAATGTCCATTAAAATGATTAAAACATTTACCTTCCTGAATAAGATTTTCAGTCGATTTTCCATGCAATGTCTGACTCGTCGATTTTCAGTCGATTTACCTTCCTACTTTTCTATGTATAACACATCATTTTCTATGGATTTTTCAAGATGTGCTGGTAAAATGATGGTGTCTCCTCGCTTTACCAGGCCTTCTCGTTGCTCCTTCAACTCTCTATTCAATTCAGATGATTAAAAAGCGGTGAATTCTGCAACGAGCAAACCTCTCTCTTCTCTCTCTATCAACCCGCCAAAGACAACCATACGAAGAGAAATTCCTCACTGATCCATATCTTCCTCATTCTCTCTCTAAACCTCTCTCAACATTATCCCTCTCTCTCATCACCCCAAGGGGTAAAGGCCAGTAGCAGACCTCGGAGAAGTTCGCCGGAATAGGCCTCCTCAGCGGCGGACAAATATCTGGCGAAACCCCGTCAGAATACCCTCGACTGTTCGAGCAATTCCACGACGGTTCCGCCGTTCCTGTCAGATCGACATCTAAGAAGCAAATATCTCCGTCAATTCCCCGTACAATTCCAGCTCTCTTGATCTTCACTCCAACGACGTCCTTGATGGTGACGCTCCTTATGTCGCCGGCGCCGGAGATGACGATTGCCGTCTCGATGTCATAGAGGAAGAACCCCGCGAGGAGGACGCCAGAGATGGCGGCGGCAGTGGCCGTGGGTGAATTGGAGGTGGTGGCGATGGCAGGGGCATTGATAGAGATGGCGGTGGTGGCAGCAGAGAGGTGGACGGATTGGGCGTGGACGGTGGAGATGTGGCCGTAGATGGAGATTCCCCCACCGGTGCCGGAGATACGACGGAGGGTGATGTTGGAGGAGGGGGTGTCGTCCCACCCACTATTGATGACGATCAGGTCATCACCTGTGCTGATGTAGCAGTCCTCCATGCACACGTTGCTGGAGGAATCTGAGTTGGACAATGTCACGGTTTATGTGTCAATCTCCGCCATGCAAGCACCTCTCTACCTCTCTCTCTCTCTCTCAACCTCAACCCCACTCTTTAACGCCTCCTCTCTCTCTCTCTCTCTCTCGATCTCAACCCCCATTCTCCGTCTCAATGTCAATCACTACCCCTCTCTTTATCTCTATCTCAATCTTCCCTCCCTTGCTCTCCAGCTCTCCCTCTCCCTCCTCGTACCTCTCTCTCAGAGCCAGCCTTTACACCTTTATTATCTCATCTCTCTCTACCTGGATAGATTCCGCAAGTGCCCGGAGAATCGCGAGGTGCGAGGATGGTCACGTTCTTGACGAACACGCTGCTGTGACTCAAGAACAGAAAAGTCAGAGAGTTGACTTTCTCTCTCTAGAAAGTCAACACAAGCAAGATACAGATTAAACCGACCTGCAGTCCGCGGGATGGATGGCCCCGGAAGGAGAGTTCTTAAAGGTTAAATCGGAGATGACGACATCCGTTGACTCAATCATTTCCACGAGATGCGGCCGCCTGAAATTCAACGTCTGATTCTCAAATCTGGCCCACCAAGCTCCCCCCTGCCCGTCAACCGTGCCATTTCCACCTGGCACACAGCCATCTCTCTGATCACCCAACCGAGATCGGTAAACCTCCCCTCAGCCGTTGGATTACCTGTGATTACCACGTCGGTGAGGTTTGACCCGAAGATGAGGCTCTGGTGCCGTCCACTTGGCAGCAAAGGGTCAACCACCGGCCAATCTGTGGCATCCTGTAAATTCGAAAAGTCAAAAGCGAGAGAGAAGAGATAGGACTGCTACCCGTTGACACAAGATTTCACAAGTTCATTGAGAGACACGTAAAGAGCTAACCGTCGACCCAAAAATGACTGCGTCCCTGTCTAGAGAGAGAGTGAGGTGGCTAATGAGAGAGAAACTGCCGGTCAACCATAGGCCAGGAGGGACGAAGAGCTGGGCGCCGCCTTTGTCGGCAAACGAGCGGAGATAGAAGATAGCGTTCTGGAAGGCTTTCGTGTTCAGAGTCAACCCATCGCCCACGGCCCCGAACTCTGTTATCGACACGCTGTGGGGCCGGAAAGGCGTTGACTTTTTGTTCCAGCAGCTGTCAACCGCCGTCGCCGTTTGAACTTCCCAGGTGGCGGCGCTGGTCAGAAGTAGAGCAATCGCCAACTAGAGAGAATAGAAAGACGCGGATTTTAGTGACGCTGGAAACAATGGAATCCATGTTCAAAACCCAAGTCATGTCTTGAACAGTAGAGAGAGAGAGAGAGATACACGTCATCAAAGATCCAGTGACAGAGTCTCCATCCTACTCAAGTCCACGGAGATTTAGATCACACAAGGAGAAGAAACCATTCTACTTACGCTACAAGTTCTCATGGCGCTACAAGTTCTCTCTCCTGGTCCACCGAATCAATCGAACCCCAAAAAAGCTTCTCTCTCCTGCGATCAGAAGAGCAAACGAGAAAGATCAAACACCAAAAGGACAAATGGGCCCTTCGAGGACGAGATGGAGGAGAAGGGTTTTTCTCAGACAGGTGGTGGCGCCGCCGCTTCTTGCTCGTATTTGAGGAACCTTCCGCCGCCGAAGAAGAGGAGGAAGAAGACTATGAATCTATGATGAGCTCCGCACAAGAAAGCCGCAGATTGATTCGGGAAGGGAAGTCGTGCGGAATTCCTTAAATGTGAAAAACGGCGGACGGAATTGCGCCGGACTGATCGAAAACCGAGGGGTTTGACGAAAAACCCTCCAAAATTAGATTCTCCAGTCACCACGGAGGAAGCCGTGAATAAAACCCCCATAAACCAGCGCCATTAATGATTCATGCAATCTAAATGCCTTTTTTTATTGGCCACGGATCCCGGAATCGAAACGTACGGAAACAGCAAGGACTCTCTCTCTCTCTCTCTCTCTCTCTCTCTCTTTATTCCTAATCTCCCTTTCTCCCCCATTAACTCGTTTACAGAGGAGACACCCGGAATTGTGCCCTGTGCCAGCCGGAGTTTTCGAGGAAGTGGACGGCCGGACTGGAAAGAGAGTCAAAAGGGGGAGACTGAATTACGTCAAAGACTAGAAAAAGAATGGCAAAACCAGCTCAAGGGACCCAAGACTTTCTGCAAGCGGAAGCTGACAGTCCACTGCTGGTGGCTCTCGCCGGAATGAACAGTAAATCGAAACAAAAGAGAAGAAGAAGAAGAAGAAGAAGAAGAAGTCGTTTTAACATAGAGAAATATTTTAGCAAGGATCTTCTCTTTGAAATTAACTTTGAAGTCGTTTAGATGTTTAGCCTCTAGTTTTATCCACAGTGTCTCCTGTTGAACCTCTTCTTCAATGCTCCTTAAGATCCTTGAAGATCTCCTCATCATCTAAACAACTTTAAGGATGGCGAAGGCAAGGCTTCCTTGAAGATGGTAAGGAGATCTTCAAGGACCTCAAAAAGTATGGAAGAAGACGTGCAAGAGAAGATCCAACTATCTAGAGATCGTGCGGATACCGGTAGAGTCTAAACATCTGAAAAACTTCAAAGAGCTCCTCCTAAGAACCCAAGAAGGCGTAGATTTTGATATGTGCTAGATGATATGGTCATTTTTTCACAGTGCTTTATGCTTGGAATCGTTGATTCTAATGTCTTCCATAGTACTTAAATGTTTAATTTTTATTTCTAGGGCTTTCTAATTTTTAGATCCTCATAGTGATGTTTGAGCATTTAAAAGAATCCCAAAACATCCCCATGGGCTGAGAAATAAAGGAGATATGACTATTTTAAGTTAGAAACACCATTTTGATCATATCTCCACTCTTTTATACATGTTATGTAAACTTGAGTGCAGAAATTTGCAATATTTGATCAGATTTCTATAATTCATGGATATAGATTCTATTTTATAATGAGTATACAATTGAATATGTAAGTAACATATATCGATATATTGATATCTATTTTCTGCTAATTAGATTGCAGAACATATATGTAAATATTAGATATTTTTATTGATTTTCATTTTCTATTTTCATTTCATTTTCTGGAGAATATATATAAATAGTAGGAAAATATTAATTTTCACTCTCTACGAATAAAATTTCAGAACATTTAAATAAATGTTTAAAAAGTAAATCTAGATAGAAATAAACATTTATTTAGGAATATATATATATATATATTTATATATACACACACAGAGATAATCAAAGAGATAAATATAGACACCTAGAGATTGATTTTGGATTTTTGCACATATTCTGAAGAAACATACACAGTTAGAGTTAGGTATGATTAGAGAGATAGACATAGGTGCTTATAGCTAGATTTATATATATTAAACTGAACTGTATTCACTTAGAATTAGCTAGATTATTAGATATATCCAGTGATAAATTTCTAGATACATAGATATAGATTGGAGTGGTTTACCTGTACATAGGAATATAGATCAATATATTAATATATATATATATATATACATACTTTGTTGCATTTATTTGCAAGCCCATTATAGGATAGTAACATGTCCAATAAAGGACTAAATTGAAGACTCGTTGAAGGCCAAGTAGAAGGCCTAACAGTAGGCCCATTAAAAAGCTAACAACGTGGATAAACAAGCCCAATAGGAAGACACATTAAGGTCCCAGAGGAAGGTCCATTAAAGGTCAATTAACATGCCTATTACAAGCATCTTAGCATATCCATTAAAGACCAAGAAATAGGCTCATTAAAATCCTAATAGCAATCTCGCTAGAGAAAATCTAGAAGGCTCATCGAAGGCCAATTAGAAGGCTACTAAAAGGCCAAGTAATAGGCCCATTGAAGGCCAAATGGTAGATCAACTCATGGTCAACGGTCAATAGCTAGAAGCCAAATATCAACCATCTAAACCCAAAGTCCATGCAAAGAACAAGATCAAATCTTCATTCATGGGTCATCACCAAAGTCAAAGTCTCACATATTCAAGGGTCAACAGTGAACCTCACATAGAGTGAGGAATTCTATTTATATTCACACCGATTATTGCATCATTTCATGCATATACATTTATCGTCATTACTTGGTACCTCTAGTTAGAGAATTTATGATTAGGTTCAATCTATCTTATACTCATACTTAGGAAGATGACTCATGATAAGTCTCTCGTGTTGAGGAGTATGTGGTGGATTCTTGGTAAATAAGGCTTATTCTAGGGTGAGTGCAATACTCTTGTCGAGTCAAGCTTATTTGTAGGTAAGCTGTGGACTCTTGGTGATTTAGGCTCACTAATACGTAAGTAGTGGAGTCTTGGAAAGTTAGGCTTACTCATAGGTAACTGGGGGATTCTTGGTGATTTAAGCTTTCTCTAGGACTAGGGATAGATTATAGGTGAGTTGTACTTACCTATAAGGGCTCCAATGAGTCAATACTAGACGAATGACAAGTCTATGGAGTTGACCATATAGGCAACTCAGATAGTATGGTCTTTGCCTTGTAGGATACCATGCATTGAGGATAGAGGATTCACTTAGGGCAATCATGGATAGTTGACCAAAGCTCGTGAACTTTAGAGAAGCAAACCAGCCTGAAGGGAGTGGGAAGTGGTGATCAGAATTCTTGAAGTTGACCCATAGGGTACAAGAAGAGTTGTGTGGGACCTAGAAGGTGTTTGAAGAGATGAGTTGATTGATTGAGTGTGCATGTCACATAGATTTTATCCACTGACACAACGATTGTCTAGTATTTGTTGGCAATCACTTTTTATATGCAAGCTAGATGAAAAGGACCATAGGTCCCCAAACTGGGGCAACACAAATCCTTGTGGGGTTAGCATATAATTAAAAAAATTTAAATTCAATAATAAAAATGAAATATTATTAATTAAGTAATTCAATCCTCCCCTTTGAGTTCATTTGGTCTATCTAGGACCAACCATCTACAGTTGTTGATATTTTGATCCCCAATAGGAAATTGGTAGTTTTCCCTTTTCATACATGAATTATTTGATTTTTTTAATTTTAGTGGAAGTCAATGAAAATAAAATCTATAAGAATTAGCCACTTATTGTCACTCACCTCTTATAGGTGAAGATGTTGTTGAGTAACCATGTTCATGGGATTATGGATGCTAACTATTTGGCTCACTCGAAATTCACTAGCTAATTGATAAACTTAAAGATTCTTTGTAAGTCTTAGCGCATTGACTATGTACTAAAGACAAATGCCCTTAGTGAGTCTAAATCAAATATGAATGAAGAGGAGATATTGGGAGTACCACAAGTGGAACGATGTTTCTCCTTCCTTTCAATGCTACTTGTTACCTTTGATGAGAAATGAGTTGTAGAGGCAACATAAGGACATGAACTAAGAGCCATGCTGCTCTATTTGATGGAGCTATTTACTGAGGAGAGTAGAAATCTAAGGAATGAGATATGGAAGAATATGTTCAAGGCCAACATTGTTAAATTGTCATAAGTGCAAATAAACATGTGCTAAAGATGATAGAGTGAATTGAGAGGTAAGTAGTGGAAAGAGTTGAAATCCCCATTGAGATGAGCAAAAATCTCATCATCAATCCCTTCTAGACTCACTCTAGTCCTTTGTTAATTATAACATGGACAAACTTCATGCCTCTTTACCGAGATATTGAAAATGTTTTCTACTATTGAGGGAAACCTTCAGAAGGAGAAACCCCAATTCCAACAAGAAGAGGAAGACAACCTTTGTTGCCAAGAAGGTATAGGGAAGAAGAAAGAAAATGCAACTCTCATGAAAAAGGAAGGCGATGAGAAGGGCACATGTTTCCTCTATGGGGTGAAGGGGCACTGGAAAATGAACTTCATGAACTACCTCAATGAGAAAGCTCAAAAGAAGCATGGTAATGCTTTTTTTTATCTATATGATAGATACTTAGTTTTCTAATAAAGAATTTTCATCATGGGTATTAGATATAAGATGTAGTAATCACATCTAAAATGACTCATAGGGGTTGATAAGGAGAAAGAAGTTGTGTAGAGGCCAAGTGAAACTGGGGATGTGAAGTAACATAAGAGTTGCTCTTGTTGTTGTCATGTTGGGGGCCATGAAACTCAAGTTAACATCCATTTATTATCTTTATTTATAAGAACTTATTATGTTCCTCGAATAATAACATATAATACTTCATCCGCACGAGACTCATAAATGACTTAAGATATGGTTAACTATCAAACCCTAATGGATCACTCAAGTTAGTATTGATGCGTGTAGGAAATTTTCGAGAAATCCAATGATATTTCCATCACCTTGGCCAAGGATTTCATCGCATCTCATTCCTTGAGTCAATCTCTTCAAATACCGAGGGAGGATGATCCCATATTGACCACACAATCATCTTCATGAATTTAGATATCTCGTGGCTAGGGATTTTTAAGTCATAATCAAAACACGGTCATCCATCTACATGGTACCTTTGGTGTCTCAAGTCAAAGGACCACATACACAACCATGACATGAATAAACTTGATTGCCAGTTAGGTATAATTATCATTCAGGAATTCATATGGATCAATTCAATGAACTCTTTCTCTAAAGACCACTCACTATCTATTCGTAGTGTCTCCACACCGATGACTACATAATCAACTGTACTCATCATATGAATCAGATCGAGTAGTGTTATTCTGTTTAGATAATTCGATGTCCCTCTCGAATATCCCACGAATAGGAATGTTTAGAATATATGTTTGAAGACTAGTAAACACTGTATTATGATCTCATCATAATTCATTTAGTCATTGTATATGCTCATGGACTTCATTGCAAACATCACACAAGAATAACAATAAATAAATTTCATTTTAATGGTCATAAATGAGACACATAGAAGTGTGATTGGCTAATAGGCTACATAGTATCCATCAAGTTCTAACTCATTAGATGAGAATTACCATCTAAATAATTTTAAGTAAACTTATTGGATCCGCATAGGTTTAGTAGGGTATTTTGACAATGGGATCAATATATGAGACATAACATGACGAATGACATCAATATACTCAACCTAAAGGATAGTAATCCTTTGACCTATGATGAGATGGTGAATGGGTCCAACCATTAGAAGTGGTAAGAAGCAATGAATTCAAAGACTGAGTCCATGCACCACTTGAAATATTTTGAGTTTTTAATGGCAGTTGCAATTATTCACGTTGTCCTAAACTCTCTCTCTTATTTCTCTTTTTCGAGACACATGCCTCGATTCATTTCTAGATCAAATGGGAAACTGTAATCTTTCTTCTCTCTCTTCTCTTTGATAAGGACATAGTGAGTCAATTAGAGTCTCAAGCCCCTATGAAGGGGTGATCTAGAAACCCAAGTAAGCCTCAATCATCGTGTAAAAGTTTTTTTTAATATATTTTTAACAGTTATCCACCATTTGAATGAATACAAATATTTTCTTGATTTGATTTTTGTTCTTGGTGATCATTGTTGAAATGTTGAAAAAATGCTGTGGATTGGATAAAAAAACCCAGGCGCAAATTAAATTTGAGGAATGATAGTCATTTTGATTTCAATGAGGCACGTGAGCAATTTTTCAAAAAAAGCCTTTTGTTTTAGTGTGAATTGGAGAAATTGTTCATATCCATTGAGGTTCATGGTGAGAAACTTATTGAAATTATATGCAAAATGAGGTATAGTTTTTTTAGAGTAGATGCATAACTCGGACAATGCCCTTATTTTTATCTTTCTACTTTTATCGTCAATTACTTTGCAGTTCTTGAGCCAATTCACACATTGTTGGACTTATATGAATTGATTTCTTATCTTCTTTTCCAATTCTCTATTTATCTTTATATTTTGATCATAATTCATGCTAAATTTTATTGAATTTTTTTTCTTATTCTTAATTTTAGAAAATTCAAATTATTTAAAGAGGTTGTCATGTGCCCAAAAATTTCTTTTCAATGATTGCATGAATTTATGCTTATAACTATTGCTTATATATATATATATATATATATATATATATATATATATATTTGTGCTTATCTAGCTAAGAAACTGCATTGTTTTTTGTAAATTAAATGAAATGGTATGCATAGTTGTTTAGTGATCATAGCAGTGATGCCTATGGGATTTGGTGACGGATTCTTCTCTTCTTGATATTGAACCTAACCTCTTCTTAGTGGACTCATATTGATGTCGTTGTGCCTTTGGCTCCCTAGAGATGTCTTCTCTTATCAGGCCTCAAATAATCCTAATTGGCTTGAAAATTCTCCTTATCCCTCATAAATTCACATAATATCAATAGTGATGAATATTTCAGGTTTATTTCTTTCTGGATGTCTAATTCTTTTGAAATTTTCCCATGTGATTTTAATTTTGGGTCTTAATGGTTATTGACTCCTCTTATTCAGCTTGTTGTGTGATGTAGGTATGTTATCTTCTTATCATAGGATCCTATGATCGTCATCATAGGATTGTGTGATTCTATTTGTAAAATGGAAGTTAATTAAATTAGGAGTAAGATCTAATTTCAAGTCCCTTGTCTTGATGATTCCTCTTTACTTTCAAGACTTTGTAGATGATGAAGTAACTGAATGACATTAGAGGTCAACAAATGGCAAAAAAATTAGAAGTCCATTATACTATAAGAAAAATCAGTCTACTAAGGTTTAAGTATGTATTCATATAAGTTGATGTTGATGTAAGTAGGCTTCATGATGAACTACGTCGCAAACTTGGAAGATATATAAACTAATAACCAGGATGAGATTGGAATCATAATGAAATGATAAGCATTTTTAGAATCAAAATTTGATAAGATATATGTATAAATTCAAATCATGTATAAAATATTTTAGGGGAATCAAATGATGATTAGTATGGATCAAAAAATGAATGCCATGTGAAATTAAATATAGATAATGGACTAAATATGTCCACTTATATATATATATATATATATATATATATATTGAAAGAAGAGCAATGCAATGAGGTAGAAGACAAACCATCACGATGAGGAATGAAATGATTCCAGTGCAATGATATAATCAAGATGATCCTAATAATCATATGAAGAATAAATGAGAATATGATTGCTAAAAACTGATTGTACAAATGATAATCACGAGATATATCAGCATAGGACTCTCTCTTGATGAAAAAATGTGATAATCAGTATATTTTTTAGAAGAAAATTGTATTTCATGATCCGATGCATGTCAAGATGGCGATGAAAGATGACTTCAAACATATCATAGTAGAGTTTATAGATTGATATAGTCACACTTTGATAGAAAAATGAAAAAAAAAAGATTGGAGAATCAATCTCGAGATGGATGATTGGCCTCCCTCTCCTGTTGACTCAATGAGCAATTCATGATGAAGAACATTTTTATCGACCTTAGTTCATGATGAATAACATACCTAAATGAATTTGCAGTATGCCCACTGTTATCAATGTTCAAATGTGATGAGAAAGGAAGGTTTCCTTAATGTTTCTGCTAATCAAACTTTACATAGGGTTGACAGTAGATCATTGACCTGAATTGTTGATTTCACTCCACAAATGTTCCACGATGTAATGCTCTTTATTTGACGGTAAATATCGATGTAAGTGCTGTCTTCCAGTTGATCAGTGACTTTGATTTTCACTTGATGCTCTTGAATTTACATGATCTTCACCTTGATTCTAATAAAATCATATCTTATTGAAATGAACAATTCAATCGAAGAAGTGGAATTTTAAAGTAAACTGGTTCTTGTGATTTGGGTGTGCCCTTCACAAAATACATGGCCTGGTCTGGAATGCAGAGTAACAAAGCAATTGCTTTAGAGGTTTGTTTCTTGAATAATTGAATATTGACCTTTTTGTTTTTAAATCCCATTTTGTTTTTTAAAATGAATTAGACAGAATTGACTTTGATGTTAAACCCTATTCTGTGGAGCTTCATGAGTAATAGTCGACCTGCTCTTGATGGTTACTTTCAATGTTAGAATCCCACTGGAAACCATTTAAGTGATATTTTGAGTTTCATTGATGTAATTCCTCCCTGAAATTATGCAGTTTCAGACAAAGCGAGCTTCAAAGAAATCACGACCAAAACTCTACTATCAGGGTGAAAGAGAACGACGATATGGATTATTACAAAAAAAAAAAAAAAAAAAAGAGGGCTCAGTTTCTATTTATCCACTCGAATCACATAAAAATCCACCCAATCTAAGAACAAATAAGCGTCAACCAATGAATATCTCTTCCTTTGTCCTCCGTGTGTGTGTTTGAGTTTGCTAGTTCTGCTATCCCTTTTATTTTATAGCCTCTTGCTCTCTCTCTCTCTCTATATGTTCTCTGTCTCTCTTTCCATAGAACAACAGTTGTTCCAAAAAAGGGAAAAGAAATGTACAGTTGGATCTTGATCAAGCAGTCGCCTCTGTAAGCACCGACAGCCTCTCGCTAGACAAACCATGATTATCATAACCTGATTATTAAGAAACCCTCTCAGTCTGACAGAAAAACACATTCCCAGAGTTTTCATAATTAAGGGGGCTTCACAGAAGTTTTAATCTTTGTGTTCCGTGTATAATTTCACAGAAATAAAGGGAAGCAATGATCAGATTTCTCATCCCTCTTCTTCAACAAATCATGAGTAATCATCAAATTCTTGAATTCCCAGGTCTCTGACTGCTTTTGCAGGTCTTTTCAACGATCCCTCTATCATCTCATCCTAAATATTTATCTTTCCTCTCTCGCTGTTGGTCATATTGGTGTGTAAGGTTCCATCGAAACATAGTTCTATGCCCAATCGAGTATGATTTAAGTCAGCAAAGAAGAACCCAACATCATGGACGAAAATCCTCATGGACGAAATTTAGACTCATCAAATATCACAAAGATATAATATTACAGAAAAACTGAATAAAGTATGACATACTTCTCAGATGATGCAAATCATGATATCCCAAAAAAGGACCGTACTTGAGTATGAACAGATAGAACCTTGGCTACATGTCTGCAAAGAAACCGGTCTCCTGAGTCCTGGATACATTGTTCAACTGCCTCCGAGAACCTGAAAAGCCAACCCTCAGTCAACAATTCTCAATCGAGGAGATCAAGGTTATCAGTCAAATTTGCTATAGTCTAATGGCCTGATATGGCCCAGAATATGGGTCATGATATTAAAAGCAATCGCCACTGACATCTAAGAAGTTCAGATAAATGATGCATAACAAGCCTCTGATCAAATGGACCAGATTGCATTATTTCACATGATGATGTTCATATGCTTCTAATCTCAAAAGAAGGTTTTAATGACTTTTAGCTAGAATGAAATATGATGAATAGATATAGGATATGATACCATCAGATGATTTTGGGGGTTTAACATCCATATCCATATCATCATCATCGTCATCGTCGAAACCATCAACATCAGTCTCTAATCTCTGGTGATTGGGGAGGTTCTGTGGGCCATCTAACAGATCTCGCATCTCCCATATCTATAAACACAAAGAAAATATCATGAACACGATAACTTGAAGAATTACCAGACAGAAAGCTTTCCTCATTCTTATAAAAGTACTGACCTTCAACATCTGATCATGTGAAATGCTCCCAAGAAAGTTCTTATCATGTGAAAGGGCTGCCACAGGTAACAAAAAATAGTTGAAACTAAACAAAGTCTATTTGAAATTAAAAAACAAACTTGATAGCAAAGGGATTGCTATCATTTTTTGAGGAGGGGATTGCTCTCATTGACAAATCTTCTGGGAGGAAACATTTTTTAGAAGAGGAAAACTTTATTTTTAGTATAAACCTCATTACAATCCAAATTGCAGTTTTACTTAAACACACTCCATATTCCAACCGTGACACAATGAAGCGGATCTTTGGGAAAACAATAGCATGCGAGCCATAATTAAGATGGCAGTTACAACTCATTAAATATACATTAGTTCTGCCATCTACTCCCTTTCAAACTAGCAATCTGGTGGCAAGTGTTTCCATAATTAAGAGACAGTAGCACATTGTTTTCAAGTCAAGTAACTATGAAAAACATGATAAGACATCAGGTAAGGATGAAGATTACACACACTTTCAAGGCCTCTGGATTGGGAGTAATCTGGAGTGCTCCCAGGGCTCTTATTATCCTACGTTTGGGTAGAATGCCAACGTAGCCTGACGTAACATCTCCACAGTTACTAACAATGTGAATTTACTATCTTTAGCATTATTAAATAAATAAACCTGATAATCCCATCCTCTGCTCCAGTTATAACAGTGTCTTCATCGAGCTGCATTGGATAAAAGATAAAGTAAGAAATAAAATCTACCTGACATGAAACGAGTTATTGCTATTCTCGGCAAGGCACACAGACCTTAACTAGGGTAACTGAGTTGGCGTGCATGAGGAATCGATCACTGGTAGATGAATAGTTTTAAAAAATAAATTAGAAATTTAGGAGTAAATTCCAGAAATATTAACCAATGTAACGGAAAAAACGGGTTATTTCTTCTCTTTCGATGTTTTGATAAGTTGACTGGACATTTCAATTGCATTAAGTCCAGGATAGGTAGAGGAGAGTGCGAGATGAATAGATTGAAGGCAATTAGATATTCAGGAATAAATTCCCAAAAGGGACGGTCAGCTTTATATGTAGACACACAGTTCTTTGATGAGAGAAAAGCTGTTGTCTCTTCTAACTATCTTCCCCAGCATGTTTACTGACATTGGAATTCCACCAAGTCAAAAATGAACGGGAAAAAGAGGTATAGCTTTTCAGTCGACCATATAATATAGATTTCACTTTCAGTTGAGTAGGTAGAAGAATAATTAAAAATTCGGATACATTAAGACCTGAAGTTGGGAGGGTCAAAGCTCTAGAAATATCGACAGCTTTTCAGAGATAAAACTTCTGCTTTCTTCACATTATTTGTATAGATAAGTTGACTGGTTTTGAAGTTCCATAGAGGTAAAAATAAATTGGGAATAGGGAGAAAATTGCTGGGTCAACTAATGGGATGCGGTATAAGGTGAGAATTCAAGACTTTATGGCAAACCATTTCAACGGAATGCTGATGCATAACTAGATGAATGTCAGCCTGTAGGAGTTAAGTTATTTCACAAAAATCTAAGGGTAATTAGGTTGTCTAAGGGTGTAATTATTTCACTATGGTCGTTAGGTTGTCTAAGGGTAATCTTCACAAAATCTAGTATATTTTTACTTTTCCTGAGAATCTCACGTTAAACAAGAAAAGCACAAACCTGCAATCTTTGAAAAACCCCAGAGTATCAATAAAAACTACCTCCATTTTGAGTACCATCAACTACTTTCCTGCCATTCTGATAAAAATTTCTTCATGAAACAGAGTGTAGATAACAAGCATAATTTTCACTTGTGTTTCAAGATTTTAATTTATTCAAAGGAATTCAATACACTCATTACTGTTATGGAAAGTGGCTCTGTCTTCAGAGAATTCTGACTGGGATTCTTTACCTGACATGAATTAAATCACATTTTCTGACGCTCTAATTCATCTAAAATATGTGACAAAAAGAAAAGGTAAACATATAAGTTAACCCTTATTTTTTCGCAAATCATAAACAGAAATCGTGCCATCTCCACTGTAATAGTTTAAGAAATAGGAGCTATACTTAACATAGATTTGAGTAAGATAAAATGATATTTAGTCAAAAATACTAATGTACATGGCAATAAGAACAATCAAAATTTTGTCGACGTCCCTAGAAATTCAAGTTCAGAAGACAAAGGTGCAAAGAGAACCTTTAGCTCTATGGTACTTTAAAAATGCATTCACTGTATGGAGGAATAGAAGATAAAAGCACTATTGCATACATAAAGAAAAATGTGCAAAAATTATGATATAATCCTGATAATGCTACAACAAAAATACTGATTAAAATGAACTAGATCTCAAGCATATCTGAACTAAGGGCTTACTCTGCTTCCACCCGTAGATCTAGAGAATAGCCCAATCAAGATAGAAGAAGAGGAAGAACACCAATCAAGCCCTTGCCACCTTCAGCTCCAGGCCCACCTTGGTTGCCTTCTACCAGCTTCCTGGATTGCCAATTCTTCCCCTCCACCCCCAAAACACACACTCCCACAATTGAGTGATATAATCCAGATATGCTCCGACAAGGACTGATCAAAATGAACTAGATTCACGCATATCTGAATCTAAGCATCTTAGGTTTACTTCTCCGCTTCTGCCACTTCCAGGGCAGGCTGGTCCAAAGTGGATCATATCAGATCCTTAGATCCTATCAAGACAAATTCTGAGAAGGTTAACAGAATTCAACAGAGATAGAAAGAGAGGAGAATTGGGAGAGAGAGAGAGAGATAGTTGGATGCAACTCTTGTCAGCATTCTAGGATGAATACACATTCAAGAGATATTCCTGCCTTCTCCAAAAGGAGCCAACAAATGATCTCTTCCAAATTGTCCTCCTTAAATGATCTGACTTCAGGGGTGGAGATGAACTCCAAATTTGGGTGTGTCAGGCTTGGGCAGTGCAGGGCTCTGGGGATGGAGCTGAATTCTCAGTCTAGCTTGCTCAAGATTGGGCAGTGCAGGGATGTGTATTCCCCCGGTGAGAAGAAAATTCTCGGGCAGTCCAGGGATGGGGTGACCCCTCTGCGTTGGGAAGAAGAGGGTACATGTACTGGCTGGATCGCTGATTTTGGGTGATCTTCCTCTATAAGTTCTAAAAAGCAAATGGTCTATTTCCAAGATGATTACCCTCACAGACCTGCCCCCAATTTATCATCTTCACGAATATCCCTTATAACTGCCCTACCATTTTTATGAATTTATTCACTAATCCAAACAATATTTTTGGGATCAAAATAAGGAGTCAAACTGTGGACAGCCATTGGGTATTCAAAAATCACAAACGTGAAAAGCAAGAAGAGCCTACTTTTCTACTCTTCGTAGTATCACGGTTTCAGAACATCTTCACCTCAGACATCAACAATATAGATGAAGAATGATACCTCTCTACGTCCAAACTAGCCTAAAAAAGGGCATAATTGCATACACACCATATGTCAAAGAATGTATAATAAGCGCATTATGACATTGAAAACCCCCAAAAAAGACTAATAATTACCTTGAGGCCAAAATATTCATTGAAGCGGAGACAAAAGTCATGTCTGAGATGTAATCCTCATGTGCATTGAAGGTATTGCAGCAGCTGCGCTCACGAGTGTCCGCACACCCTATGAATTGAAAAGCCTCAAGCCATTCTTGCAAAACTTTATTATAAAATTGCAGAACCAAAATTTAAGTTATAAATTAAAGATACTTGAAGGAGAAGTCTCGACAGCAAAGCAAGTAAAAAAACTAGAAGGGGATTTAGATGAGAGAAGCAAAAATTGAACTTTCTAATCAGCCATCACTTAAAAACAGAATAAACATGAAGATAACATTCTAAAGAAGTTCAGTATAGATAATAAAGCACTTGTCAGACAGAATTGATGGAGAAATATAAAACAGGAGGAGGGAACCTGTATGCACCCCTTCATCATCGCCAGTTGCCACTGTAGTCTCCGTCAAATTGATCAATCGGTATATTGGATATCTATTCCACCCGTTTAATATGTGTCAAATAAATGTCTCAAATAAAAGTAGATTCAGAATTGGAACTTACTCGTGTGCATTTTCCAGACGATTAACGGCAATTCCGGTTTCTACGTCGGTAGCAAGAACAGAGCAATCCGATGAACCAGTCAGAATCACTGATACAGGAGCACGAAAACACGTTACAAATCATTTCGATCAATTACTGTGGACCCCAGAGGAATCATCCGACAAATTTCACCTCTGCCGGAATCAACAAAACGTACAGCTCTACAAGAATCTTTGTGGGCGGAAACCTCAAGCAACCTTACAGAATTGTTTAGAAAAGAACTGATTCTGAGTAAACAGGCAAAATCCCTAAACTCTGAGAAGCAATGCTGACGTACCTCTGGGGCTGTGTATCAGCAGCATACTTGTACCTGAAATAGCATTCCAGAATGAACTTTTGGAAAACAGATAACTACTCGTTGAAAAACTTTGAGCTTTATCTGATGTTCCCTCACACTGGAGGTCGCCGCTGACAAGACCAGTAGCGACAATGGAAGAAGATGGATGAAAGGCAAGATCAAAGGGCATGCTCCCGAGTTTCACCTCCATATCTCAGCCAATTTGAATCTAGGGATTGGATTACAGCCCCCTTTCTCCAAAACCTAAAACTAATGGAAGAGATAAACATTAATGGAAATAAATATTAAACAAGAACAAATAGAGAGAGGAATTGAGCAAAAGTAACAAATATAGTGCGAGAGAGAGAGAGAGAGAGAGAGAACTACGCATAATCCCTAGATAGCAAGAAATTGTGCGAGGGACCAAGGGACAAATTAGGGGTTTGGGGTTTAGCGTTTTTAGGGCTTAAGTTTTCTTTTTGTTGATTACGGATGCACGCAAGTTGTTTGATGAAATGCCAGACCGAGACTGTAAGCTGCACAATAATGATTTTACGAGCAATGTGTTATAGCGAACAGGAGATGGGCATAGACGCGTTCCAGCCGATATTCGGGCGTACGCGTCGATCAGTGCTGTCCACGTGACAACGTTCCGCCGCAGCGGCATCTCCTCGAAGACACATTGGGCATGCAATATCGGCTGGACAGGAGATGGGCATAGACGCGTCGCCGCTCTGACGACGGAGATACAGGTTCACCAACGCGTTCTGGAGATAGACATCAGCGGCGAGGAAGCTCTTGATGGCATGCACGTGAAGCTCCATACCTTGAGGGCTCGCCGGAGGCAGTGCAAGCCTTGACGGCGAAGGGGAGGGTGAATTCGTTCGGCTGGACGCCGGCGGAGATCATGGAAGTGAAGTAAGAGGAGCGCATCGAGGGGGCGGTTCTCCAGAGTGAGAATTCTGATCATGAGGTTCCAGGCAAAGGGGGGAGGAGGGAAGGCGAGGTGGAGAAGGTGGCGGCGGGGCCGCGGAGGGAGGTGTAGTGGCGGAGGAGGGCGATCATGCGTGAGAGAGAGAGAGAGAGAGAGAGAGAGATTTCCACTCACCTGCGGACTAATGATCTCGACGGCTGGCGGTGTGCATGAGGCTGACGACTGGCGGCGGTTTTGAGAGAGAGAGATGGGTTTAGGGTCTTAGCGATGCTCTCTCACCCCTTCTCCCTTGCAGATCATCCACCTCCAGAAGAAGACAAGCAGAAAAAGTCGACGTTTCAATTGAACGAGTCGGGTTTAATATCATTAGATAGATTAGCTTCACATAGAAAAGTCCATGTTTGCCTCATCCATCGCTGCCTGTGATCCCTCTCGGATTCCTAGAACATGGGTCAATCCTCCATGGGGTGAGGGAGCAATTTAAAAATGAAGACACCCTCTCTTTCAGAGAAGATCCATGACATATACCTTGTGCTCTAGCTCTCTGCCACACTCGCCTATGATGCAAAATAAGAAGGCCATTCCTATTGACCTATCCTACCATGCTAGAATGGTGGAGGCCCACCCCTTCCAATATCATGCTTACATACTTATAATTAAGTAGAGGTAATCTAGGGTTCAAGCATTCGAGGAATCATTGTGGCATGTTGAATTTGGTTTTTTTTTCTATCTAGTTTTTGTTCTACGGGCGCAAATACTATGCAAAGGGCGTAATGGTCCATGCTGACCTCCAACCATATTGAGAAAAGAGCACTAACACCTGTAGGTTTGAGACGGAAAACTAAATCACTATAGTCTCATTGAGCATATTGATAATATGTAACTTATACTTGAGATTATATGATTATTAGTGCATTTTAAGACATACATCATTTCATTCTTACGCATATTATCGTACTTTGAGTGCATACTCTTCATTCTATGTAATTTACATTAAAAATCTAAAAATACATTATTTTTAGGGCTAATGATATATAAATCAAGTTCAATTTTAAAATAGGTTAGTCATATTTGCATTTGAGATTTAATTTGAGTTTTAAATGGAAATAAGAAGAGATTTTTTTTATTATACACTCATATATTTTTCTAGTTTTATTTTTCAAAGAAGGTTGTGTACTTTTGAGTTAGAAATTTATTCTCTTTTTTTCTGAAATTAAAATACATATAATGATATTTTATTTAATTTGTGATTAAAAAGTTGGATTAAAGGGGTTGTATTATGAAAGTTATGAATTGTCTAATTTTCTAGTATCGAATTTATTTCAAATTTATTTTAATTCAAAAAATTTAAAAATAGGTTTTAAAATGCTTGCTGATGTGGTAGTTGACATGGCGCACAACACTTGGGGGTGTCGCCAAGTGGTGGCATGTGTGCGTGCCACGCGGCACATGTGAGGCGGTGGTGCGTGTGCCACATGGCGCATGTGTGCCACACATGTGGCACGTGTTAAGGAAAATGAAATTAGCACTTAATGTCCTCAATGGGCTGATTTATTTAAACTAATAGTCAACATATTTATACATGCATTTTTTGTCATTATTTCCATGCATGGCTATGTTTTATGTTGTTATTTTATGTAGGTGATGTGTCACGCTCATAAAATTTGGATCAAAACAAAGCGACAGATTTAATCTTAGCTGGGGGTATGTGGCGCACTCTGATTTGATGAGAATTCGCTATATAAACGGCAATTACATCCTAGCCGCTCATCAAAGGAGTCATAACGGGCTAGGATTGAATGTGCTCGATAAACTCCTTGGACGTGTTGCAACTATTACTCTTTATGTGCGATGGGGTGAAATCTGAATGCTTCATCTTCGATCAGATGGACGGGACTTATAAGTATTGATTTCTATCCTCGCATTTCATCTTAGCCATTGAGCAAAGATTAATTGTCAAATCTAATGGCCACATCCAATTTCTCTCTATTATACTCTATCTCTTCAATGGTGTATGTATTCTTGGATGTTTCGATCAATCAAACTTTTGGAAAGCTCAATCCTTGAATATATTGTTTTGATCCTCTTCTAGACTCAATTTCGCATCCAAGGAGTGCTTGAAATTAATATTTTTTTGAAGGAGGAGGAAGAATTCACCACGTGAACTCTAAATACCTGTTTTTCAAAATGCGGAATGAAAAGCCTTGATCTAACCATTAATTAGATCATTTCGAGCATAATTTGGGTTAGATTATGTTTTACTCTTAATCCTTCCTCCTATAATATTATATTTCAATTTTGATTCATAGATTAGGTTAATTTTACTTGAATTTATCATTTTCTCTCTCTTCATGATTGATTTTCTTCTATTTACTTTATTCTTTGATTTCTCAACGGATATAAATCTAAATCTAGTGATTTTTGTTTCAATGGATTCATTTTTTAGTCTTCTTTTCAGAAATATTCTAATTTCTCACCTTAATTCATAATCCAATTTAATTAAAATTTCAAATATCTCAAGAAATTCCCCTAATTATCTATGGATTCAATCATTACTCCCCATTATTCTAATTATTTCATGATTTTATTGTTGATTGAGTGAGTTTAGTATTTGTTCTGACTGCATTATCATGCTTTGACATATTTTCCTTGCACAAGCTTACACAATTCTCTAGAACGAGGCATCTCCCTTCAAATATTAAAGGACACCATGAAATGAAAAAAGGGGGGCTCCCTAACCTATGTCATTAGGGGAGGCAATTTCAACTTAATACCATGGATCAAGCCCCAAGTTTGTCCCAATATCCTTTGATTTTGTAGAAGGTCCATCCCCATGTATGCAATAGGTAGATGTAGATGCAATAAGTGGCAATGATTATAAATAAGGTAGCATTTATTGGCATGGTTGTTGACGAATCGAGACCACGAGGTCGTTGAAAACACACGGTCAAGAGTCAAAATTAATACCAAACTCACCAATTTTATCAAATAATCGTGAATTAAGGTGTATAGTGATGAATAAAGGTCAAATCCACTGATAAATAAGTTAATTTTGGATGATCTTTTGAAATTAGATCAAATCGGACAATGAAACGTGGATAGAAATTAGGGATTTTGATATTCTTGGAAAGAAGACTCAAAGACGAATCCACAGAATAAACAATCAATGAATTTGGATCAAGATTCATGGAGAAATCATCGAATGAACAAGAGAGAAATTTCTGAAATATAAAATCACGAAAAACCAAAATTGAAATTGAAATTGACTCAAATTACGATTCAGAATTGAAATCTAAAGCTATAAAAAGGAAGATTAGGATAAAACACAATCTCTAAACCAAGATTGCGCTTGAATTGATCCAATTAATCGCCGGATCAAAGGCTTTTCATTTCCCAATTCAAAAAACTATCGTTGAAGTTCAAGAGCCAATTTCTTCCTATTCTCTCAACAAAATCTCACTTTCAAGCACTCCGTGGATGTGGAAGTGATTAAAAGCGAGAGATTTAAGGGATTTGGTGTCTGAACAGTTCGATTACTCGAATTTCCTTGGAATGTTTTGCAATGTCGAATAACATCTCAATTTATAAGGTGAATTGGGCGTAACCGTCTGATTGAGCATTAAATATTCAATCTATGGTTCTAATGAAACGCACGATTGCAAATCGTTATGATTAAGTCGTGGCCGTTGGATCTATGATGGACTGTCGAGATGATGTCACGTCGCACGCATTATAAGTTACGCAGTTAACCGCCGCCGTTTGATCTCGATCGGATGCTCCAGATGCGTTTTCTCGTTTTAATCTCAGCCGGGTATAACTCCTTAGATCAACGGCTGAGATTAAATTGTTTTAAAATGATTCGCCGGTGAATGAGATTATGCCACGTACCCCCGCCTTTAAGTGAGGATCAACGGTCATGATTAAACGCGCAATCAGATGCACCAGATTTTGTCACATCACCTAGGCACTTATAAGATTGATTTTATATTAAATACATCGATTTTAAATTTATAAAAATTCATAAAAATCTCAAAAAAATTCATTAAATTCATTAAAATTTGAAAAAATTCCTAAAAATTAGGAAATTCATAACTTTCAAAATATAACTCTAAATTAATCCAAATTTGTTAGATCATAAATTAAATTATTATTTAATAAATAAAAAGAGATTAAATTTCTATTTAAAAAATACACTCATTTCTTTTAAATTTTAAAACTTAGATAAATATATGAGTATAAATAAAATGTTTTCTCTCATTATTTAACCTTAAAAACTAATTATGATCTCAAGTAAAGATGGGTTATGAAAATATTATCCTTAATTCATCATAATCAACCCTAAATTAGTGCATTTTGAGATTATAATATCTTTTTCATAAACTGATAGATAAACACAAAAAAATATGATAACATGTATTAGAATGAAATGTTTTATGCCTTAATTTGTATTAGTAATCATATATTTTCATGTTGAATTAGCATGTTATTAGAGGTGACTACAAAAGTGGCTGCGAAAGTGGTCATGTAATATTGGCTATGGAAGTGGTACAAACAATGGACATCATGGCAGTTATGAAAGGGGAAGTGACATCGATTATGAAAGTGATAACATGCATTTTGTATGTGCAAATACATGATTCTTTTGTATCATCATGATACATAGGAGTGGATAATGATGTTTTAATTTGTAAAGCCCCAGTAAACAAGTGCTAAATGGGCTTTCTATATAAAGCATAATTTCTTTTTAGGTTTCTTCATGATTTCTTCATGAGACAATAATGAACTTTCCTTTTTGGTGGGATAGCAGTGAAAGTAGGGTACTCCAATTGGAAACACCAATTGAAGACACCTCATTCGAGGAATGGTCCATGGGATTGTCTAAAAGAGTGTTTCCAATGGCTCTACAAGCCAATCATTGCCTGCCACATTAGCCCCTTATGATGTGCCCAATCTATGGCTATCGTAGCTTTCCCCCTTTTTCTATTTGTCACGATGATGGAATGAACTGATGTGGTCATTCATTACACACCAATTCGTGTCAAACTTAATAGCAAGCTCACCAATTTTATCAAATAATCACTAACTAAGAGTATAGTGGTGAATAACGCTCGAATCCACGGAGAAAGAAGGGAATTTTGAGAGATCATTTGAAATTTGATCAAATCAAACAATGAATTGAGGTGATAAATTAGGGATTTTAATAGATTTAGAAAGAGAACCCAAAGACGAATCCACAAAATCAAAAATCAATCGATTTGGATCAAGATTCATCGAGAATCAAAGAGCGAATTAGATAAAAATTTCCGAACGCAAAGAGAGAGAAATCCGAAATGAAAAATAAAATTAACTAAATCTATGACTCTAAATTACAATTTAAGGATATAGGACGAAAGATTTGGAACAAAACACATAATCTAATCTGAGATAGCGATCAAAATGATCCAATTAATCGCCGGATTCAAGGCTTTTCATTCCGCGATTTCGAAGACGATCATTAATGTTCAAGAGGCAAATTCTTCCTATTCTATCAACAAAATCTCACATCCAACCACTCCGTCAACGTGAAAATGAGTCTAGAAGTAATTAGAAGCAAGAGATTCAAGGATGGTGGATTCTAAATAGTTCGATTACTCAAATATCCAAGAATGCATTACAATGTCAAAGAACATCTCAATTTATAGAAAATTTGGGCGTAACCATCGGATGGAGCGTTTAATCTTCGATTAACGGCTCTGATAAAATGCGGAGATGTGAATCGTTACAGTTAAGTTGTGGCCATTGGATCATAGATGGACTGTCAAGATTTCGCCATACTCAAGGGCCATGAGGATAAAGTAATTGCTTTCTCCATAGAAAATAGCTTCAATATAAAGTATTGAGTCCTTATTAATGACAACACAACAGTTTCAATTATCTCAAATGTAGCTACTGGATTGAAATAAAAAAACAATAATTGAAGAGGTATGATTATAACTTTTTTAAAAAGGCAACTTGAACAAAACAACTAAAACAAAATGACGTAGTAAACTCAAAAAGCAATTGTGTGTATACTAATGATAAAAAAATAATATATAAATGTTGAACTAAAGAGCAATGATTTAATGAAATTGTAAACAAAACCAAATATTCGGCATGATGAAAAATTGAAGTGACAAACATAAAAAAGTCTAAAGGGGAAACATAAAAAATGTTAAATAGAAAAAAATAATAAATGATAATGAAATAAATTACAAGATACTTTGTATTTTGAAGAAAACATAACTGATATTAACATCTTTAGAGTAATGTATTGTATACTTCATGGGGTTTGCACGATAGTAGTTTTATACTTCATGGGGTTTTGCGTGAAAAAGTTAGAAATATGTTGTAGTAAAAATCTTAATTTCTCTATTTGAATGATAGTAATCAAGTTTAAAACTAAAAATATATAGCCAATAGATTGAAATGAATTAGTAATCATAAAAAAGGTTAAATTAGAACTCCTATTCTTATAATAACTTCAATTAAAAGACCAAACCACCAAGGAATGGTAAGCTCAAAACATAACTATATATATATATATATATATATTAAGCGTAAAAATTAAAATACATAGGTTCATGCAAAAGCAGGGGTTCAATAAATTATATATAAAAACATATATGTTATGAATATATGTTATGAGGTTATAAAAAACTAATGTTATGAATAAACAAGAATATAAATGAGAAAAAGGATTAAGTGACAAATTACCATTATTATGAAGAAAAGTGATAATGATAGCTCTTAAACTTCAGAGCTATGTATCTCAATGTCTTGATGGGATAGTAATTGATAGTCACATGAAAAATTTGTTGAAGTAAAGCTCTTGAGTTTAATATTGATGACTGTAGTAAAATTTAGATCCTTTAAAATATAATTTTTCCTAATATAAATTAAAGAATAAGTTAGAAAGGCTAAAGAAAAAAAAGAAAAAAAAGACAACTTGCAAGGAAAGACATTAATGGTATATGTAAACTAAGTAGAAAGAAATCAATAATGCAATGAAGTGAATTGATTTTTATGAATTTTTATAGAAACAAATATTTTCTATTGCATAAATTAAATTTGAAAGGTAAAAATAAACATAAATAAGAAAGAAAGAAATAAATGTTAATTTTATGAATAACTAATAAAAACAGAAAATAAATTTAATGATAAACTATATTTCTTTCAAAAGGGAAAATCATATATATAACTCTTTAAGTTAGGAGTTACGTAGTTCAATGCCTAGATGGGATAGTAACGAATGGCCGTATGGGAAATTTGTTGAAGTAAAATGTTTTAGTTCCCAATTGATGAGAATAAGAAATGTGAAATGGTTTCAAAGATATCTTTGCACATAACTAAATTTAATAAAGAATAAGGAAAGCTATAACAGAACTCAAACCATAAAGACAACCTAAAAGAATCAACTTGAATATAAGGAAATTGTAAGCTAAGAGTATGTTTACTATGAGTAAAGAAATTGAAATTTAGATTATTAAGTAAAGAATATTAGTTTTTATGAATAATAAGATCAAAAAAACTGTTGAAGTGATAAATAAATATCAAAATTTATAGATAAATATTGATACAAATGAAAAATAAACGATGTCTATGAAAATAAATAATAAATACCTCAAAAATAAAATAACTAGATAAGTAACATTTGTATGAAAACAAAGATGATATAAATAACTCTTCAAGTTGGAACTTGCATAGTTCAACACATTGATGGAATAATAATTTATAAACCTAAATGAAAATTTTTTAATGTAAAAAATTGGAGCTCATAATTGATAAAAATAATAAAATTCAAATTCTTTCAAAGATGCATTGATTTGAAGTAAATAAATAAAAATTAAAAATGAAAAGCCACAACTGAAAACAAAAAGACAACATGAAAGAAAAGACTTCAATACAATAAAATTGTAAAGAAAGAAAATGTGTAAAATGTTAAGCAAATGTTAAAGTATGAGAATAAGTAAGGTCCATCGGTTTTACTATTTATAATAATAAACCAAATATTTGACATTCTAAAAGACAAAAATCTCAAAATTAACATGAAAAATCTTAAAATAAAGGAAAAGTAAATGACATCTAAAAATAAATAAGAAATATACATGATATATAATATTTGGTGGGTAAAAAAAATCTTTAAATTAGGAATTGTGTTGTTGAAAGTTTTAATCAGATAGTAAATGATAAAAAAATAAGAAGTTTTTGAAAGAAAATTGATTGAGTTCTCAGTTGATAAAAGAAATAAATTCACATGCTTTCCACGATACCTTTAAATTGCAGTAAAGGAAATAATAATAATAACTATGCAAAATCTGAACTAAAAAAAAAGACAACTCTAAGGAGAAGGCCTTGATACAAGAAAATTTTTGAGGGAAGAGTACACATACTTAGAGTAAATAAATTGAAATTAATAAAATGAAATAGAGACCATTTCTTTTTATGAAGTATATGAATAAAGCAAGTACTTGACATTATAGAAAACCAAAGTGTCAAAATTTACAAAGAAATATGAAGAAAAATATAACTTAAAAAAAAAATGAAATAAATTGTAAATACATAATAAATAAATTTACAAGATAAATCGTATGTCTACGAATACTAAATGACATTTGTAAATCCTTAAGTGAGTAGTTGTGTATGTCAATGTCTTAATGGGTTAGTAATTGATAGCCATGTAGGAACTTTCTTGAAAGAAACTGTTTTAGTTTCCAATTGATAAAAACAATAAAATTTAAAAAGCTTTTAGAGATAGCTTTTGAGTTAATGAAATTATAATAAAAAAGGCAAACGTAGAACTTAAAATTCCATGAAAAGACCTTAATTCATGGAAATTGTAAACCATGAGTGTGTAATGTAAGAGAAAAGAAATTGAAATTAATTAAATAAAGTAAAGAACATTGGGTTGTATAAATTATAGTAATAAACTAAAATATTTGACATTATGGAAAAAAACTTGCCATAATTTATTGAGAAATTTAAATGAGATAAATATAAAATGATGAATTTTAGAAAAGAATAAAAACTTCAAATATGGTCCAATAATAAAGAATATTTTTTGATAAGGAAAATTATATAAATAACTTTTCTAGTTATGAGTTGTGTGGTTCCATGTCTTGATGTGATACTAATTGATAACCACAGGAAATCCTCCATTGTATAATGTAATAATTTGGACGCTTTTAATGATAGCTTTCAATTAAGATAAATTCAATAAAAAAAAAGCAATAGGTGAACTTAAAACAAAAAAGGACCTTGATGAAAGAAATTATAAGACAAGAATATGTGAACTTAGAATACAAAAATTCAAGTTCACAAAATAAAGCAACAACCATTGCATTTTATGAATTATTTGAATAAACCTAATGTTTCACACTAGAAAGTACCAAACTATCAAAATTTACTATGAAATATTATAAGAAATGAAAATTAAATGATGAATAAGAAACACCTAATAAATAAAATGACAAGGTAAATAGTATGTCAATAAAAACAAAAATGATATACAAAGTATGCCAAGTTCACCATGGAGTAGATCAATGCCTTGAGAATTTTTGAATTCCCAATTGATAAAATAATATAATTAAAACTATTTCAAAGATGCTTTTATAATTCCCAATTAAAGTAAATTAAATAATAATGCAAAAGGCAAAAGAAGGATATAAACTAAAGAGAACCTTAAAGGAAAAACCTTAATGCAATGAAATTTTATGCTAGTAGTTTGACTAGTAAAAGTAAAGAAATTGAAATTTAGAGAATAAGGTAAAGACAATTTCTTTTTATGAATATAAGATGGACATTACTAGAAACGAAACTGTCAAAATTTTGAAGGATATCTGTAAAGAAATAAAATAAATGATGAGTATTAAAATGAATAAGAAATACATTAAAAAGAAAATTACAATAAACTTACTTCTATGACATAGAAAATAATATAGAAATTACTCTTCAAATTAGGAATTTTGTAGTTGAATGCCTTTATGGGATAATAATTGATAGCTAAATAGGAAATTTGGTAAAAGATAATATTTGAGTTCCCAAATGATGAAAATAATGAAAGTTAAATACTTCAAAGATAGCTTGCAATTGAACTAAAAATACAACAATAAAAAAGACAACTGGAAAGAAAAGATTGTAATTTAAGGAAATCGTAGGCTAAGAGTAAAGAAATTGAAATTAATAAAATATAGGAAAGACAACTGATTTGGATGAATTATTAAAATATACAAAATATTTGACTTTACGAAAAACCAAAGTTTGAAAATTTAAAATATAGAAGAATTCATAAAAATAAACTATAGATATAGAAATGAATAACAAAAACTTGATAAATAAGATTTCAATATAGATAATATCAGTAGGAGAACAAAAATGATGTAGAAAACTCATTAAGTTAGGAGTTGGGTAAATTATGGCCTTGATGGGGAAGTACTTGGTAGGGAATCTATTGCACTAAAAGCTTGAGCTCCTAATTGATGAAAACTGTAAAATTGAAATGCTTATTAAGATTGATGTAAGTAAATTGATAATAAAAAGTCAAAAGCATAACTTAAAACAAATACAACCTTAAATAATGGAGTTGGATACAAGAAAATTGGAAGCCAATCTTAGGTGCAATATTAATAAGGAAAATAAAATTAAGAGAATTAAGTAAAGACCATTGAATTTTATGAATTATACAAATAAACCAAATATTTGACACTATAAAAAGCAAAACTATCAAAATTGATGAGAAATCTTCAAATAAAAATAAATGATAAATATTAAAAATAAATAAGAAATAACTGCTACCTAATAAATAAAGTTTCAATATAAATAGTATTTGAATGAAGATAAAAATGGTATAAATAACACTTTAAGTGAGAACTTGTGTGGTTTAACACATTGATGGTTGAGCAACTTATAGCTGAAAAAGAAATTTCATGAAGTAAAAGATTTCAGTTCCCAATAGATAAAAATATTAAAACTCAAATGTTTCCAAAGATACTTTTGATTGAAGTAAATGAAATAATATTTCAATAGTCAAAAGCAGAAATTAAAAGAAAAAGGCAATATGAAATAATCACCTTGATATGAAGAAATTGTAAGCTAAGAAAATGTGTACTAGGAGTAAAAAAATTGAAGTTAAGAGACTGAAGTAAATATTTTTTTTCTATAATTAATGAGAACAAACCAAATATTTGACATTATAAAAACCAAAGAATCATGATATAGAAAGAAATGTTGAGAGAAATAGAAAATAAAGGATTAATATGATTAAATAATAAATACAGAAAAATTAAATTACTAAAATGGATAAATTTCAAATCCTTTCCAATTAATACAATGTTTGAGTTCCCAATTCATAAAAGTTATTAAATTCAAATGCTTTAAAAGAGATATTTTGATTCACATTAATTAAATAGTAAAAAGGTTGAAAATGGAACTTCAAGAAAAGGCATAACCTGAAAAGAGACCTTAGTATTGGGAAATTGTAAGCTAAGATAATTGGTAGCGTACGACCTCCGTTGCCACCAAGGCATGATATCACGGCGCCGGAGGGGCCCTTTCGCATGCGTGGATCTATCTTTATTTTCTCTTATTGAATTTTATTGGCCCGCACGTGTTTTAGCGGGCCCTCTTTCATCTCCATTTCTCCCATCTTTTGTGAACCTTTGTTTATTATGATTTTGTTAGGTTTAGGGTTGTGGGCCTCAAGTGGGCCCTTTCCCCTCTCGGCCCATCTTGGGCTCTATAAGAGGGGAAGTGACCCCCCCCACAAACCCTAGCCATCATTTGAGAAAAATAAAGAGTCTCCTTCCTCTCAAGTGACTGCTCACGGAAGGTCGGGGAAGGAGTCCAACCGCCGTCGCCACCGCCGCCGCCGCACGCATCTGTGCCACCGCCGCCACTGCTGCTGCCATCGCCGCCACTCCTTGCCCCAACAACGAGGACGTCATC
>JAHCZF010000100.1:0-21475 GCA_024174645.1 Lemna minuta
CGGCATCTCCTCCGTGGCGTGGCTCGTCTACGGCCTTGTGCTGACCCTCCAGGACCACAAAAATACCTCTCCCCAGATCATAGGCGTGGCATCCGCCATCCTTTCTCTTCTCTTCTTCTCATGCTTGGCGGGGTTCCCCCTCGTCTGCCACCTGCACCACAATTTCTTTGAGTGAACCCATCGATTCACCGGGTGAGCTGCACTGGCCCTTCTCTAGGTTTTCGACGTCCTCTCAGCTGGCTATGATCCGGAATCAAAGTCGTACAACAAATTGACTTTTTCCAGGCTGGCGAGGCAAATAGAGATCTGGTTGACCTTCCTCATCACAGTTCTTATAATCATACCGTAGGTCACAGTGAGAAGAGTACCCATGGCGGTCAGCTCTTCCTCCTGACACGCATCCATTATCAAGTTCGCGGGCGGTGTGAAAGCCGGGCTGCTGGGCAGAATCAGTCGGTCCCCCTTGTCTGACTCGCACGCCTTTGGTATCATATCGGGCAACAAGGAGTCCCACATGATACTGGCCGAGGCGGTGGGGGACTTCACTCGAGGGCTGCTGTCGGATCCTCCGAGCCACCTCTGGGTCCGCGGGGTGCACTTCGCGAGGCTACCGTACTTTCCTCTTGTTATAAAAAGGGTTATTATCACCAGCTACCCCAACCTTTCCCCCGACCCCGAGATCTACCCCAACCTTTTAAAACCCCGAGATCTACCCCAACCTTTCAAAAAGCTAGTGAGATCTACCTCAGCTGCTGACATGGCCAAATCGGAATCCAATGTGCATCGACGTGGAGTCCACGGCAGAGGCTGACGGGGACGGAAGCCGCCACATCAGCAGATGAAGAAAATAAATCGCCACATCAGCAGAGGAAGAAAATAAATCCAGCGTGACGGCAGCGGAGGAGGGCATGCTACTCTGGTGGGTTTCATGGGAGGAGCCGCCATTGTCATCGGATTGCAACAGCTCAAAGGTCTTCTCAGTCTATCCCACTTCACGAATAAGACCGACGTAGTATCAGTTCTTAGCGCTGTGCGAACCGCCATCAAAGAACCGGTAAGCTCAACAGAAATGTCCAAAGGATTGATCGCATCTTCGCTTTTCCTTTCATTCTTCATAATGCATGCAGTACATGGTTGAATTTTCTCGGTTTTATTTATTTGTTTTTGTGTGTTCTTTAGTGGTACCCGGGAAACTTTCTCATCGGATGTTCATTTCTAATCTTCATCCTGACGACGAGATTCATCGTGGGTGTTTTTTTCTTCTGAAGTCCCACGCTTTTCTCATTTCCTAGAAAGATAATTTCTTTTTTGCAGGGAAGAAGAAAACGGAAACTATTCTGGTTACCGGCCATATCTCCTCTGGTTTTAGTTATAATCTCAACCTTAGTAGTCAAACTTTCCAGGGTTGACCTTCAGGGGGTCAAAATTATCAAGTCTGTAGAAGCCGGGATCAATCCCAGCTCGGTCAAACAGTTGCAGCTTAAAAATAGGTCACTTGTCGGAGAGACTGCAAAAATAGGTCTTATTTCAGCAATCATAGCCCTCACGGTCAGTTGACTTAAAAAAACCCGAGAACGATGTTTATAATGAAAATTAAATATTCACTTATTCAATGACTTTAAAGGAAGCAATAGCGGTGGGCCGGTCGTTTGCTTCTGTGAATGGCTACTAGATTGATGGGAACAAGGAGATGCTGGCAATGGGTTGCATGAATATCGCCGGATCGATGTCCTCTTGCTATGTAGCAACTGGCAGTTTTCTTTTTTACTTTGATTTTCTTTATTTTTACGTTTTCTGATTTTATGTGCTCGCAAAGATAAATATAAATCTTTTGAGAAAACATAAAGATAAATGATAGATTTATTAGAAATTGATTTTATTCGTCACATATTTTTTAGAACTCGAGAATTATTAGATAATTAATTATTGTGTTTATTATGGCCTCCATTATTAGATAAAATTTCCTAATATAAATTTTAGTTTGGATGAGATTGAATTGCTAGTTCCTTCTTATGAACAACAGTGAACCTCAGATTTTTAATGCGCTTGATAGTACATAAAATATTTGTTAAAGAAGATATTAATGACATTGGCAGTGATTTTCAAAATGAAATTACCTATATATTTAGTCTAATCAGATAAAAATTTCAGGTTCCTTATCAAGAAGAAACCAGAGATACATAAAATTTCAGCTTCATGAGAAGCTCCAAAGATACGATGACCGTTAGAGCCATGATAATGTTTGACACTGCAGTCTTGCACCCAGTGCTATAGTTCACGGTTGTTCTTGAGAAGGACCCTGAGATTTTGAAACAAATGAGAAAACAAATTTATAACAGGAAAATTGATGTTCTAATTCATTCAAACTTCAATTTAATAATTAATTTATATCATAATTTTTTCATGCAAAAAAATCATGCTACCTGTTAAAATCAACGATTAATAGATCTATTAATTTTTTTTAAGTATTTTGAAGAACACAAAATCTAACGTTCAGGGCTGTTCTTGAACATCCAATCAGAAATGAACATCCGATGAGAAATTTTCCCGGGTACCACTGAAGAACACACAAAAACAAATAAATAAAACCGAGAAAATTCAACCATGTACTGCATGCGTTATGAAGAATGAAAGGAAAACGAAGATGCGATCAATCCTATGGACATTTCTGTTGAGCTTACCGGTTCTTTGATGACGGATTGCAAAGCGCTAAGAACTGATACTACGTCGGTCTTATTCGTGAAGTGGGATAGACCGAGAAGACCTTTGAGCTGTTGCAATCCGATGACAATGGCGGCTCCTCTCATGAAACCCACCAGAGTAGCATGCCCTCCACCGCTGCCCACTTCGCCGCTGCCGTCACGCTGGATTTATTTTCTTCATCTACTGACGTGGCGATTTAGTTTCTTCATCTGCTAACCTGGCGGCTTCCGTTCCCGTCAGCCTCCGCTGTGGACTCCAGGTCGATGCACATTGGACTCCAATTTTGCCATGTCAGCAGCTGGGTTAGATCTCACTAGCTTTTTGAAAGGTTGGGGTAGATCTTAGGGTTTTAAAAGGTTGGGGTAGATCTCGGGGTCGGGGGAAAGGTTGGGGTAACTGGTGATAATAACCCTTTTAAAAAAAGCTAGTGAGATCTAACCCAGCTGCTCACATGGCAAAATCAGAGTCCAATGTGCATCGACGTGGAGTACACGGCGGAGGCTGACGGGGATGGAAGCCAGCTTGGCCGCCACATCATCAGATGAAGAAAAGTAAATCGTCACGTCAGCAGATGAAGAATTTATTTTCCAGTGTGACGGCGATAACTGGGTTGTCGACCGGCCGTCTCCCTCGATCTCCTCCGCTGGCTCGCGGCGCCGGCAACGGAGGAGTCTCGGCGGCATGGAGATGCCCATTTCAGCCTCAAGACTGATTCGCATTGAGGTGTGGTTGAGGAAGAGTAAGTGCCGCGGGAAAATGGGAGGGGGCGTATCGCAGAGAGAGGATGAGTGTGTAGCAAGGAGGAATGAGGGAATATCGTTGAGAGGAGGGAGGAGGAAACGGCGCAGGAGGAGAGGTGAGGCGGAGAGGGTGTCAGTTACCTTCTGCGGAAATGACGGGCATCGTTGGGTCACAACGACGGGAGGTATCGACTCACTCCTGTCTGTCCACGTGGCCGTAGGGTTGTCGATGGGTATCGGCCGTGTCGCGGTAGGTTTTCGCGACGGTCTGGGTCAAAATAACTACACAGAGGGGGAAGGGAAGAGGGAGGAATACCCTAAGGTATCGTGCAGGGGGCGACAGGCTTGGCGAGCAACGGGAAATCGGGGCACCGGGCGTGGAGGGGTGTGTCGCTAACTCTCCTTCACGCGAAGGACAAGGTTTGGTCGCGGCGCTTGCGCTTCACCCACCACCTGCCATGCTTCCCATCCACAGTTTGCGCCACACTTCCCCGCAAGTTGACGACGATGCTTCCGTGATTATTTTCTGTCTATTCGGAACTGTCGAAAACGCACTCTTCTGAATTTCAAATTGTCCTAGGAGAGAAGAAAACAAAGGATAGTGAAGAAGAGAGATCAGCGCGCGGAAGAGAGAGAAAAGAACGGGGGGGAGGTTTGCGCGTGCGCAAGAAATATCTTTTCGCGCGATAGGGAGAGGAAGAGTAGCGTGAAGGAGAGGGAGGAAGAGGATGAATGCGGCCAGATCACGCCGCTACCCTCCGCCGCTACCCACTTCGCCATCGCTGCCCACTTCGCCGCCGCTGCCCACCAAGGAGAGCTCCTCTTTCGCCGCTCTCCCTCTACCCCTCTCTTGCCGCTCTCAATCTTGACTTACAAGTTCACGTGGCAATTTACTTTTCTTCAGCTGATGACGTGGCGGCCAAGCTGGCTTCCGTCCCCGTCAGCCTCCGCCGTGTACTCCATGTCGATGCACAGTGAAGTCCGATTTTGCCATGTCAGCAGCTGGGGTAGATCTCTCTAGCTTTTTGAAAGGTTAGGGTAGATCTCGGGGTTTTAAAAGGTTGGGGTAAATCTCGGGGTCGGGGGAAAGGTTGGGGTAGCTGGTGATAATAAGCCTATAAAAAAAGGTCGATTGAACAATACTTCGAGTAAATTTCACCAAGAATCCATTCAATCAAATCACTCTTTTTACAACTTTTATAATAGGCATGTATTAGGTTTTAGTCATAGAAACAAGTGTGATGGGCTATAGATTCACCCTTCAAGAGATATCACACCCTTTAAACATGATAAGAGAAACAAGAGTGATCTCATTTTATCAAGAAACCTTTATAGTCTAAATGAAAATAATCAAACACCTTGTTCTCTAATCTTTGCTTCACAAAATAGGCCCACAATTTTCAATAGAAGTCATGGACGACGATCTCTCATATAGGAAGCTCCACCATGAAAGGGAATCCATGAAGGACTGTAGAGGTCAAGTGAGAATGCTAAAAACTGCTCTTTTTCATATGGGTGGTAATTGGGAAGCTAAATTTGGCATGCTTCTAATGAATGTGGTGCATGCACCGCTCCAAAGCGTATGTGGTCTGACCAAAAGAAAATTGTGTTGAATTAGGTTGAAAATGCAATATATGCGTTCAAGAACATGATTATTAGTGAGTTTCAAGACACGTTTCAAACATTTTGGTGCATGTTATCATGTTATGTGTGCTTTTTTCACAAAATGTCTATTAATTTCATGTTATTATGGTGCACTATTTAAGGCTAATTTTTGTAACTCATTAGTTTAATTTTCACACATGAAATGTTACTCTCATTTTATTGAGATGAGGAATGTTGAAGTTTGAACATTAATATGGATAGCATTATCGATAATAAAATAGTTATAAAATAAATAATTAAAAATGAGCTTTCAACGTGATCTAGTTTTTGACTTTTTTAGAGAAACTAGAACACTTTAGGGAAAAGTATTTTATTATATTATTATTTCTGACATTAAATGGCTTAGAGTGATAGATAATTTAATTTTCTTATATAAAAAATAAAACGAGTTCTATTTTTGAAAGATTTAGCTTTTATAAGTTTTAGGGTTTTTCTTGATTTTTAATAAACTTGTTTTAGTTAAACTGGTTTTCGATAAACTTGATTTAGTTAAACTTGTTTTTATAAAATTTTTAGTTAAATGGGCTCACCTTGGACAGCTCATGTGGTAGAGCTGATGTGGTAGTGCACACTCATGTGGCAACACAGAGCGCATATGTGGTGTGCATAGGGGTGTCCTATTAAGGGGTGTATTAGTTATTATTTATCTTTTATAATGGTGATTATGCTTAAATGGCCTATAGTGCATGGAGTTAACTATTTTGAATAAAACCAATGTTACAGGAAGAATGACTAGGGAGAAAAAACATAATCTACACAAAATTGTGCTCAAAATGATCCAATTCATCAGTAGATCAAGGCTTTTTATTACACATTTCAAAAAACAAAAATCTGATTTTTCAAGTGGCAGATTCTCCCCATTCTCTTGACAAAATCATGACTTAAAACACTCCTTTGATGTGAAAATGATTCTAGAAGAGGTAGAAAGCAAGAGATTCAAGGATTGAGGCATCTAAATAGTTCAATCAAATAAAACATCTAAGAATGGTTTACATCGTTGAAGAAGAGGCGTATAAGAAGGCAAAATTGGACGCAGCTGTTCAATCTAGTGATTGATCTTTGATTAACGGCTCAAATGAAACGCTCGGATACAAAACATCACCATTAAGTCCCGTGGAGCGTTTAGATATTGATTGAAGATGGAAGATGGAGAGCTCAAATTTTGCCACGTCGCCCGTGAAGAAAAAGCGTCTCATAACGTATGTCATTTGATCTTCATCAAGCGCTCGAGATGCAGCTGATAATATGCAATCTATACATGTAATTATATGATTATTAGCAAAAATTAAGACATAAAACATTCCATTCTTATGCATGTTATCATTGTTTGATTGTGCATCTATCATTCTATGAAAATTGAAATTATAATCCCAAAATGCACTATTTTTAAGGATAATCATAAATAATTAAAAAGAAATATCTGAGATTAGATTATTTCCATTTTATATTTGAGATTCTAATTGGGTTTTAATTTTAATATAATAGGAGAAAATATTTATTTATACAATCATTTATTTTTCTAGCTTTATTTTCTACAAAAAATGAGTATTTTTTGGAATAAAATTTAATTTTCTTGTTATTTATTAAATTTGAGTTTTTAGAATAATAGATTATTTAATTTTGGATAAAAAAGATTAATTTGGATTAATTTTGAGTTATACTTTTTACGTTATGATTTTTCTATTTTTGGAGAATTTTTATAGATTTTTCTGAATTTATTTTGATTTATTTTTATATTTATTTCGATTATATTTCAATTTTAAAAATAAAAATATTTCTTGTTTTTATTGCCTGCTGCCGTGGCAGCTGACATGGCAAGCCAGTGACGTGTGCACATGCCACGTGGCGCACGCGTGTGAATGGTGTGTGCACGTGTGTGCGCATGTGTGATTAGTGGGTTAAGCATCATTTTCATGATGTAAACTAAACCCACTAAACACTCTCTACTTATATAACCATCATTTTGCCTTGATTTATAATTTTCAAAATATACATCCTTTTTAGTTATTTTTTTTTGTTTAATCAGAAGTTAAATAATTTATCATTCTAAAAGGTCTAATTTAATAAATAACAAGAGAATAAATTTTATCTAAAAATTATACTCATTTATTTGAGAAAATAAAACTAAAAAATACTTTTTCTTATTATTTGACATTAAAACTCAGTTATAATCCAAAATATAAAATGAGAATAATCTAATCTCAAATATTTCTCTTTAACTATTTATGGTTATCCCTAAAATAGTAAATTTTGAGATTATAACTTTACATTTCATAGAATGATAGATTTGTACTCAAAGTATGATAACATGCATAAGAATGGAATGAGTTTTACCTTAATTTGCATTAATAATTGTATACTTACTAGTATAGATTGCATGTTATCGTAGACCCAAATCAATATAGAATAATTGTCAATAACCAAGAACAAATACATGTTGCCTTTGAGTGCTGATGGTGTTATTGGTCCATAAATGTCACTAAAAAGTATTTACAATGGCTTTGATGCTTTGGGGGCTTGAGAGTAGGCAATCATTTAACTATCTTATGTTTATTCATCTCTTTAAGTGAATTGAAGTTGAGATGGCAAAATATTTGATGCCAAATCTTTGTAGCCTCTTCTTCCACTATTTAAGTGTTGACTTTCAATATGTAGATTCTTCCTCTATTCTAGTGCACTTAAGTTATTAAACTCCCTGACCAATCAAAGATTTTCAAGAAACCACAACATAAGATTTTCAAGATTTAATGCATTGACTTTTCATATGAGAATATAGAGCACATTGTAAAGCTACATAGTATCACCATTCAAGAAAGTCACCAATATATTTCCCTTTCTTTCATTTCTGATGATCAAACCATCCCCAAACACACAATTTGGCATTTTTCTTCATGAATATATTGAAAGCCTGTCTTCTAACTGATCATTGACCTATTAACATTGCTATCTAGATACCACAAGTCATCTCAAATAGCCTTCTCTCCAAATTCTTGCAAAAGAATCTCACTCTCCTCATCAAATATGGCCACAAGAAGATATGACTCTTCTTTTTCATCTTCTTAGGTCACATTTCCCAATTCTTCTTTCTTTGTCTCTTTTTGTTTAAATTTATGCAGTAATTAGAAAATAGCCAAATCTTTGACAATTAAAGCACCACACCTTGGATTTGTCAAAATAAGTTTTCTCTTTATCCTTATTGTCATCATTACAGCTTCTTCCACGCTTCTCTACTTCTTCATTTGCCTTTGCCATAGCCTTGATGATGAAGGCTCACTTCAACAAATGAACACGAGACCTCCTTTGAAACCAAGGTATAATTTAAGGAAGAGAACCCATCCTCAGTTGCAGCAGCATGCCATCCTCTTCCTTATAAAAGAATTTGAGAAACTCACTATCCATGAAGTGAGTGAAAAGGACCTCTCTAAGGAGAGTGAAGATCCTATGGGAATTACTTTCCCTACTCTTCCCTTTATAAACTGATCTAAAGATTGACTTGGTCAAAAGAAATTAACTTTTATCCTTAGATACTTAGCATTCTTTGAATAGACCAAGTCCACCATCTTTTATTTTTTGAAATAGGTTCCTACTCCCCAAACTACCTCCACTACATGTTAGGTGCCTTATGTGAATATATGATCTCAAAAGAAGATAATAGGAACATCTTTGTTGCTTTAATCCTTTTCTTGAAACCTCCTCTAGTTAGAATGTAGGAGAGATCTAAATTAGTATGTATGAAAGCATTGCCACTAAGTCCACCTCAAGACAAGCCTTGCTTGAGAAAACCCTCCACTGTGTGTTGGTACTCAGCATGAGGACTCCACTATTAACAAGTCAGACAAGAAGCCAAACTACGAGTAGATTCAAAGGAAATTCAGGCGCAGATCAATACACCTTCCCAAAGATAATAATGGATCTTCACGGCTATTGAAGGATATCCCGGATTAGATCAAAGGCTATTATCCGATCATACAAAGTACCTCCCACTGCCCGCCTTACCTTATCTGCCCGCGGAGAAGCTCGAAGACTGATCCTGAAACGACAACCGCAAGGTGATCCACGAAGAGAATAGCGGTCGCGCCAGCGTCTTCCGGTTCCTCTCCACCAAGACGGACATGTCCATCTTCACTAGAACATCACAACGACAGAGCCTGCTTTCCTCCGAAATGAAGGACGATTTATGAAGACTCTCCAGTCGTCCCCGACCAGCGATGAATCTCCCATCTCCAGCAGTCCATCTTCACGCCCACTTTTCCCATCTTCCTATCTCAATCCTAGAATTTCCTCCCCTCTGGATTGCGGCATCAGTAGCGATCGAAGAATTGCAGCATCCAAAGAAGAGAACTTCTCTTCAAAAGGTGTCTACGTAACTGACATCACGTGACGACCCGGCGAGGGAGAACTGCAAATTCACTCGCGATATCGCGATTATTGACTAGCACGGGACGTCGGCGAGAACTCCCCAATTACCTACCCGATCGACAGGGACTTCTAGCTTCTATCCTGGATCATTTTCACCTACAAGCCTTGCAAGAAATGAGACGAGGAAATGGCAGACGATATTATATCAAGCGAGCGCGGAACTAACTTCTACCATGAAAATTATTTACACACTGACTTTTCCACGTCACCACAAGCATCCAACAAATCCGACGAAGAATTTCCCATGGGACTTATCTTCCTCATTAGTCCTCTGAAGCAATATCCGTCCTCTCGGCCCTTACAAGACTACATTCATCGCGTGTTAGTGGAGCCCTGCACCGCCAGCATGATCGACACTCTTTCGTCAGCCAGTCCCGCCTTCAACCTTCCTACAAAACCGGAGAACGAACGGACGAAAGTGATCCTCGAGAAATGTCTAACCGCCGCGACGCGACGTTTCGACGCCAACTTCCCTTTCATCCTATAAAACAAAAGTGTAAAGAAACGGAAAGATGGTAGTTGTTTTGAATGAAGTTGTTCGTTGGTTTCAAGTTTACTCCTGTGTTCATCGCGTTATCATCGTGCCCATCCATTCCTCCTCCTCCATACTCATCTCCGAGTTCTATCTTCCTATCATTCCTCCCTCAATTGCTGTCCTCTTTCATCCATCTCGAAGTACAAATCATCAGAGGAAACATTGTGATCATGTAGAGATCTTCCAGAGCGTCTACTTCACGTCATCAACAGGTATCATCCTCAATCTCTTCCACGTGGTTGATAGTTCAGTCCCGATATCATCAGTCCAACAGTAGACTTTTCTATCTCTCCACCCCTTTCTCTATAATTATTATCTTTGTCTCTCTTAATTCTCTTCACTACCTTCTTAATAAACTCCACGATAATCTGTATCATCCCATCCATTCATCTTTCATTTTCCATCCTTTCATCATCTCTAACATTCCACTCTCAGTACCGTCATTCTACTATCTTATTACCAAACAAAATCTCTACATCATCTTCACTGGATTATCCCTTCTATCATCAGTGGTATCATCTCATAGATCCTCTTTCCTATTGTAGGATTTAAACACCTCTTCTAAGATTATCCTACATCACTTGACCTTGACCATGGATAGTTGACCTGTTTCTTCTCTCTCACTCTCTTTGCGTGGCTGAAATCCACGTCATCAGGGCTTACTCTTCTTATCTTATTCTCATTCATGAAGTAAGTTCATGAACTTTTCATGACCCAACCACTTCTTCAAGGGATATTGTAGATAGATCATGAAATTACTCTAAGGACAGCTTTAGAAGGTCATACCTAGGCAACATTGACTGAAGGAGTTCACACACTGTCCTTCTTCCATAATGTGTCAGTCAAATTTAGGGTGCCAATGGTTTTTCCTTTTTCATCACCAAATTTTCATATCCTTTTCTCAACACTTGAGTATGAGATTATAACACACTATGAACTCCAATATTGATAGTCCTCAAGATTTCCTAATTTTCTTTCATTATTTTATTGATGTCGGGTTGGTGGACATCATCTTTTGACACTGAATTCATGATTAGGGTGAGTACCCGGAAATCTTTCTTGCACTGAATAATGGTGTGGACAATCACAGTCCACAGACCAATGCTTCCAAGTAAACTTCTATTTTCACTGCCCAATGGCGAGAATTCATTTTTATCAAAGAAAGATATGGACATTTGGTAGTCACCTCTGTTTTCAGCAGAATTTCATGCTGCGCCAACATCTCCATTTAGGAATCAGATTGCTCTGATACCACTTGTTATCACTCACAAGGAAGGATCCGCAACTGCAAGAACACTCTCTAACAAACAGGTTTAAGAGAGAGATATTGAAAGTTGAAACAAAAAAACAACGAGCTAAGGGCTAAGGGCTGTGCTTATAATACTCCCACGGAAACTTCTCGCACGCGATGTGCCCGGTTTAGAGTAGAGAGCGGGACACGCTGACACGTGGGACACGCGGAATCCTGATATTGATCTAATAATTATTATGCAGCCTGATCGTCTTTTTTCTTCTTACCCAGAACTTTTTTCTTCTTAATAGAATAGTCTGTAGTTCTCATTCGTACGTAATTGAAGGAATCAATGCGGCGAAAACGTAAGTTCAAATATTATTGACAAACTGGCTTGCCGTGCTCATCCGTGACGTAAATAAGACATCAGCATTTGGACATCGATGAGTGTTCATATCCCACCTGCACTGAGATAGAATTTAGTCCGGCTATCCCAAGTAAACGTTGATGTAACAGGAGTAGAGGGCTGTCCAATCAGCGATTCAACAGTCAATGCACAGTTCCGCAAAACTCTTGCGCGATCATGATCGAGTCGCCGATCTGATCGTCGCTCATCGATCGATCGGCGACCGGTGAAAACTTCATCTTGTGATCGATCGATGAAATCCCGTGATAGAAGCTTTAATTCGCATAAATTAAATTCGGGTTATTATCCTAGCACCAAATCTTGAATTTTATCCAAATCTAGCACAGCCGCAATTCTTGACTCTTTCCAGATCCAGTTGGCAGCCAGGTGACACCATGTCAGCACCGTAGCTTCGGCAAGATCCCTATGGCAGCCACATCATAGAAAGATAAATAGAGAAAGAGACAGAGATATAGAGAGAGAAAATAGAGAGAGAGAGAGAGGGAGGACGAGAGAGAGAGAGGGAGGGAGGGAGGGAGGGAGGGAGGGAGGGGCGGGAGAGAGGGAGAGAGGGAGGGAGGGAGGGAGAGCGGGAGAGCGGGAGAGAGAGGGATGGAGGGAGGGAGGGAGGGAGGGAGGCGGGAGAGAGGGAGAGAGGGAGGGAGGGAGGGAGGGGAGAGAGCGGGAGAGAGAGGGAGGGAGGGAGGGAGGGAGGGAGGGAGAGAAAGGGAGAGAGCGAGGGGAGTCGGGAGAGGGAGGAGGGAGAGCGGGAGAGAGAGGAAGGGAGGGCGGGAATTCCCGTCGCGAGAGGGGAACGTGGGAGAGAGATCAGACGAGGAGGAAGAGAGAGTGGAGAGGCGGGAGAGAGGAAGACTTTTTCTCCTCCCGCCTCTTCTGCGACGGAAGCAATTTTCGTCGCGAGGAGACGAGAGAGAGGAGAGGGAAGAGCGCGGGAGAGAGGGAGGAGAAATTTTTCCTCCTCCTTCCCCTTAAGCGCGTATGCCCGCATGCAGAGAGAGGAGGAAGGAAGATGGGGAAGAGAGGGGCATCGCGAGAGAGGGAGAAAAAGAGAGAGAGAACGTGGGAGAGGGAGAGAGCGAGGGAGGCCGGGAGAGGGAGGGAGGGCAAGGGAGGGCGGGAGAGAGAGAGAGGGAGGGAGGGAGAGTGGGAGAGAGCGAGGGAGGTCGGGAGAGGGAGGGAGGGAGAGCGGGAGAGAGGGGAGGGAGGGACAATGGGAGAGAGCGAGGGAGGTCGGGAGAGGGAGGGAGGGAGAGTGGGAGAGAGAGAGGGAGGGAGGGAGGCGGGAGGCCAGGAGAGGGAGGGAGGGCGAGGGAGGGGCGGGAGGAGGGAGAGGGAGGGGCGCGAGAGCGCGAGAGAGAGGGAGAGAGCGAGGGAAGTTGGGAGAGGGAGGGAGGGAGAGGCGGGAGGTCGGGAGAGGAGGGAGGGAGGCGGGAGAGAGAGAGCAGGGGCGAGGGAGGTCTCTCTCTCTCTCCCACCCTCCCTCACTCTCTCTCCTCCCCGACGCCCTCCCTCTCCGACCTCCCTCGCTCTCTCCCTCCTCCCTGCTCTCCGCTCCTCCACTCTCTCTCCCTCTCTCTCTCTCTCCGCTCCTCCCTCTCTCTCTCCCGCAGTCCCTCCTCTCTCTCTCCTCCCTCCCTCTCTCTCTCCCGCAGTCCCTCCTCTCTCACTCCCGCCCGCCCCTCCCTCCCTCCCTCCCTCTCCGGCCTCCCTCACTCTCTCCCTCTGTCTCCCAGCCTCCCTCTCTCTCCCTCTCTCTCTCTCCGCTCTCCCTCCCTCTCTCTCTCCAGGAAATCGTCCCATGGAGGTCACGCCTTCGAACAAAAACATAAATCAGAAAGCAATATCAAACAACATTTGATAAACGAGCACGTATCTTTACGCACGTAAGAAAGAAGATCAGGAGACCAAAAGAAGAGGGAGCCGGCGTTACCGGATATTCCAATATCCTAGCTGAACATGAGACCGCCGGACGCCGCCACGATATCGCAGATGACGACGTCAAAGGTAATCCTCCCTTCAAACTCTGAGTGGCTATCCACGGCGTGGGAGACGACCACCGGCGCCATGGCTGAGGAGAGAAGGATGAGAGAGCTGGCGTTGGAGGGCAGTGGAGGAGAAGAGATAAAACCCTGCAGAGAATATAAAGAGGGAAGACTCGACTGGCTGTTATGATTTTCTGGGAAACATGATGAGGACGGATTAACCGTCGTCTCAGATATGTCTATCTGATGGATATTATGTGGCCTATAAGCCAATCACACTTCCATGTATCTTGTTTGTGTTCTTTGAAATGAAATTTATTCATTGTCATTCTTGTGTGATGTTTGCAATGAAGTCCATGAGCATGTGCAAGGATCTGCGAATTATGATGAGATCATAATATAGTGATCCTAGTCTTTAAACATATGTTCTAAACATTCCTATTCGTGGGACATTCGAGAAGGACATCGAATAATCCGTAGAAAGAATAGCACTATCTAATCCAACTCATATGATGAGTATGGCTGATCCTATAGCCATCGGTGTGGAGACACTAAGGATAGATAGTGTCACGCGTTGTGTACGTGGTCCTTTGACCCGAGACACCAAAGACATCTTGTGGATGGATGATCGTGTTTTGACTATGACTTACGACTCCCTATCCACGAGATCTCCAAAATGTCATAGATTGGATGCTGACATGAAGTCCTCGAAGGTGATTGAGTGGTCAAGATGGGATCATCCACCCTCGGTGATATGAGGAGATCGACTCAAGGAATGAGATGCAAGCAAACTTGGCCGAGGTAGTGGAAATATTAGAGAAGTTGTTCTCAATGATTTCCTACTCGCATCAGTACTAAATTGAGTGACTGATTAGGGTTTGACAATTAACCAACCCTAAGTCATTCATGAGTCTCGTGTGGATGAAAGATTATACGTACATGGTAACCAATGACGGCAGGGTTCCATGAAAGAGTTCTAATATACTTCATATCTCCTAGAGCACATGGTGTAGCTTGGCACCCACCGGGCTGGCGACTCAACCTGTCGATTGGGTTAAATCGATCCTTAGTCAATTAATCTATATGTTGATATAGTTGATTGATAAGGATGACCAAGAAGTGTTTTTGGGTTGATAGAGTCATTAACTGGCGAGATATATGGACCTAGAGGGTCACACACATAAGGTCAATGGATGTCGGTGGATATAGACATAATAATAAAGGTTTTTGTAAAAAATTTACATTCCCAAAGTCTATAAATAGGGGGAGAACGACCATAATAGAGGTGCCCATGCAAGCCTAGTGGTCAAGAGGAGATCCGATCATCTGGAGACTGTGTGGATACCGCTAGAGGCTAGACGCTTGAACGATTGAAGAACTCTTTCAAATGATCCAAGTAAGTATGAATTTTATTCCATACTAGATGATAGGATCACCTAGAATGGATGATGAGATCATCCATTCTTGGTGCTTCCACAATGTTGAATGTTTTGATTCAACACCTTCCGATGCAATCATTATTTTGGACAAATATTTGGAGAGCTTTTCAAGCCTCAGATCCCAGCACTATCCACGTCGAAACGGATCTGATCTGGTCTCTATTCCTCCTGGAAACGAGGTCTCTATTCCCATTTTTATTGACCATTTCACGAGCAAGGATCCGTTCTTTAGCCCTTAATCCTCTCCCTTTTCTCTCACTCTCTGTAGTATGCGAGAAAAGATATCATGCACCTCCATTTTTCATGATCTGGGAGAAGCAAATTCATTCATACTTTCCCGTTCTCCCTCCCTCCCTCCCTCCCTCTCTCTCTCTCGCCTTTCTCCCTCCCTCTCTCTCTCGCCGCGGCGGACTGCTCTCTCTCTATCTCTCTATTTCTCTCTATATTTCTCTCTCTATCCCTCGCTCTCTCCCTCTCTCTCCCGGCCTCCCTCGCGCTCTCCCTCTCTCTCCCACTCTCCCTCCCTCCCTCTCTCTCCCGCTCTCCCTCCCTCTCCCTCTCTCCCTCTCCCGCCCGCCCTCCCTCCCTCCCCCTCTCCCGGCCTCCCTCCCTCTCTCCCTGCCCTCCCTCGCCCACCCTCTCCCTCTCCTGACCTCCCTCGCTCTCTCCCTCTCTCTCCCGCTCTCCCTCCCTCCCTATCTCTCTCCCACTCTCCCTCCCTCCCTCTCTCCCGCTCTCCCTCCCTCCCTATCTCTCTCCCACTCTCCCTCCCTCCCCTCTCTCTCTCCGCTCTCCCTCCCTCCCTATCTCTCTCCCGCTCTCCCTCCCTCTCTCTCTCCCTCCCTCCCTCCCTCCCTCTTTTTCCGCCCTCCCTCCCTCTCTCTCTCTCTCGCCCTCCCTCTCTCTCTCGCGCCTTTCTCCCTCCGTCTCTCTCTCTCTCTCTCTCGCCGTAGCGGACTGCTCTCTCTGATCTCGCCGAAGCTACGGTGCTGACGTGGCATCACTTGGCTTCCAACTAGATCTGGAAAGAGTCAAGAATTGCGGCTGTGCTAGATTTGGATAAAAGACTGAGAGTTGGTGCTAGATTTGGATAAAATTCAAGAGTTGGTGCTAGATTTGGATAATTGATAACATGCTATTTATGCATGTAATTACATAGTTATTAATGCAAATTAATGCATTAATCATTACAAATATATGCATGTTATCATCTTTTAAGTATATTTCTATCATTTTGTGTAAATTCATGTTATGATCTTAAAATACATCAATTTATGGATTATTATGCATAATTAAACATTTTAATCTTTAATCCTAATTATATGTATGATCATAAGCATGTTTTAAAGTTGAAAGTAGAAGAGAAAACACTTTTATTTACATTTATGTATTTATATGAATTTATTTTATATAATACATAAATGTATAAAATTAATATAAATTAATTCTCTTAATATTTTAATAATTTGACTTTTTATAATGATAGATTATTCAATTCTGAATCCAACAAAACAAATTTGACTTAATTTGGAGTTATATTTTGAAAGTTATGATTTTTACAAATTTATAGAATTTTTCTGGAATTTTTCTGAATTAATTTGAATTTTGTTTCGATTTTTAAAGCTTTAATTGAATTTTTAAAATGCAAAAATTGGGGAGATTACCTGCGCGTGTACACGTGGCGGTGCCACGTGGACGGGCGGACCGCCTGCGTGGCGTAGGTGACGCGTGGCGCTGACGTGGCATTTATGTGCATATTATATAGTTTAGAGGGGTCCCCCGTGTATAAGGACACGTGGCGAGCCGTGGAGCATCGGATCTTCAGCGCAACGATCGAGTGGCGTCGATCGCGTGGACACGAGGTCCACGCGATCAGATAATCAACACGTGGGTTAAATCTCATTTAAGTGAACTTATATCAGCCGTCGATCTCCCAGTTATAACGGTTGAGATTAATCGACGCTGATGGATCTCCGATCAAAAGTGAGCCATCCGATCAAGATCCTACGAACGAGAAGAAGCCGCGCCGTTCCTTCTTCACATTACGAAATCAAATCTCGAGCGTTGACCGATGATCGGACGGTCATCACGAGAAAGCGTCGATTCGTCAACTGGCGCGCGATCAGAGCCGTCGATCGCAATCAACTGCTTCATCCGACGGCCACGATCAATTCTGAAATCCTTTTTATGTGTTCTTCGCGACGGAAAGAGGGTTCGCGTTCAATCTTCAAATTCTCCTTGTAGAAAACTCCAAATCGCGTGCCGTTTGTTTCCCTGTGTTCGTAACCCATTTGCGCTTCAATTGAATGCTGGAATTCAAACTTTGATCGAGAGAATTGGATGCAATCACATCTTGAACACCAAACTTCATCTTCGGAATTTCGGAATGAATAGCCTTGAATCCGGCGATTAATTGGATCATTTCGAAGGTTAATTTGGGTTAGGTTGGGTGATTTCATCATTATCTTTCATCATTTAGCATTAATTTTAGTTTTAGAATGGTAGATTTAGATTAATTTAGATTTAATTTCGGTTTTCAATCGTTTTTCGAAACGAATTTTTCTCCCATCTTCAATCTTCGATTTCTCTTCGAATTCTCCACCAAATCACTTGATTTTTGATTCCGTGGATTCGATTTTGAGTTATCTTTCTTAAAATATCAAAACGCCCAATTTCTAACCTCAATTCATCGTCCGATTTGACCAAATTTTGAAGATATCTCTCAAATTTCCCTAATTCTCCGTGGATTCGACCCTTAATTACCATTATACTAATTAATTACTTTGATTAATAATAAATTGGTAATATTAGGACTTTATTTTGACACTAAGTCGTGTGCATTCAACGACCATACGATTTAGTCTCGTCAAATGGCGCCGTTGCCGGGGAATTAAGGCGTATTTTTGAGTGAAATCATCGATTTTGACTTGGTCAACTCTGATTTTTCTGTTTCTTTTTTGATTTAATCCAAACTGATCCTACACTGAGCTGTTTGTAGCAGAAATATATCGTTTAGATACTCAATTTCGACGAGATTAGGTGATTAGTCCCTCTCTACGGACGACGGACAATCATCGCGTCGCACTCGAATTGGGAGAGCGTAACTCGACGAATCAGCGACAATCAGGCACGATTTAATTTGTCATTGTTGAATAATTTTATAGTATCTCTTCTTAGTACTATTATATTATATATATTCGTGCATATTTATGAGACGAGAGTCCAATTGGAGAACGAGGGATAATCCTTTACACTTAGATCTTTTTGAGCATTCATCGGAGTCACTTCCATCTTCCCCGTCATCATCGATCCTAGATATGGCTTTGAATGATGAGGGAAATGTTAGGAGACGTCTTAGTGATTATGCTAGGCCTGTCCTTCAAAGACCCGTTACTCGTATTAATGCACCTTTGGCTAGAAATGCGAATTTTAGGATAGATTCGCATGTGATGAGTATGTTACCTATCTTCCATGGTAAACCTTCTGAGGATCCTTATAGACATGTTGACGAGTTGAGTCAGGTATGTGAGATTAATCAGATTCAAAATGTGTCGGCAGATATAATGAAGATGAAACTCTTTCCCGCCACCCTTAGAGATAGAGCTAAGGATTGGTTTCTTAAGCTAGGAAAGGAGTTCACATCTTGGACCGAGATGGAGGAGGAATTTCTTCGGAAATACTATTCCGTAGGAAAGACCACCTCTGTTAGGAAGGCGATACGTGAGTTTACCCAAGGACAGTGTGAGACATTCCACGAAGCTTGGGAGAGACTTAGAGACCTCACTAGAGAGTGCCCTCACCATGGAGTGTCTAACCATGAGCTTACACAGATATTTTATGATGGGTTAGGCCCGCAAGATAGATATCTTTTGGATGCAGCTAGCGGCGGCACCTTCATGAGCAAATTTGAAGACGAAGCAATGGAATTGATCGAGACTGTGGCGGAGAATAGCCACCACAACTCGGCAAAACCATTCGGAAGAGGTGCAATGCCGAAAGGAGGATTGATCGACGCAAAAGCCGTAGAGACGGGCATGCTTTTAGAGAAGATAGAGAAGATGGCGGAGGTTCAGAATCTACTTTTAGATCGGTTCCACATCCGCCACGGATCTGAAGGACTTGCACCCGTAGCGCTACAAGAAGCGTCACCATGCGCCCATTGCTCACGCTTTGACCACGTCGAGATGGATTGTCCTATCATGGCAATTCAAGAGCAGGGCATTTATCGACAAGGCCCATCGGGAGGGCAATTTCAACAAGGACGACCGAACATACCGAATTATCAAGGTACACATCCAACTTATTTTAATAACCATGTTTATAATAATCCTATGCAGCAGCAGCAAGGATTTAGGAGGAATACGGATCAGACGTATCCTCCATATAGTACTGGTCAGCAACAAGACTCGCAGCAGCAACCCTTCACGAATTCAAGACAGTCGACATATATTCCACCACAGTCGTATAACCAAGTTCCACGACCGACCGAGCCATCGGCAGATCCGATCTCGGATGCACTCTCGGTTGATGGAACAAATGAATAGGATGAACTCGCGCGTAGACGAGATACAGGATTTCGTCACGACACACATCCCGACCTCGACTGATAATGAAAAGGGTAAGCAAGTTTTGATTTCTGACCGATTACCATCGCAGACCACTATTAACCCGAAGAATCAAGGTTCGTCGTCATAATTTCATTAATGGTTTCGTCTGGCTGAAGACGTTAAACTTAGCGCTCTTGGGAGGCACCCCAAGATTATCTTACTCTTTTATTTAGTTTTTGTTTTGTAGTTTACATCAATGTACATAAGGAAATCTAACGAAGAAGCGAATTTGGACAAATTCCAGCAACATGCCTTCAAACACCCTTAATGAGTTTTTCTAAACCTTTTTAAATCTTTTTACTTTTCATTTCCAATTTATAATCTTTTTCATTTAATGAATGATATGCTTGCCATGTTTTATGGACATGTTTATTTCATTGAGGACAATGAAAGATTTAAGTTGGGGGGTGAGGACTTAGAAAAACTCAAACTTAGAAATTTTCAAACCTTTTCAAAATTTTCAAAATTTTTATACTTTGTATTCTTTTAAAACTCCTATTTTTCAAATTGTTACCACTTTTAACACCTTAGAAGTCTTAACAGTTAGAGATCCTATTCCTAGAGATGTAGAAGTGAGGGCCTCATAGCCCATGTGATTACATTTTGAGTAATAAAGCCAAGTGATCTAGAGACACCATGGATCTTTTTAGTGGTTGACTTCTTTGGGGTTGGGTATCTAACGGGCACCGAGGAAATGAGTAATCAGAGGTTGAAGTGCTATTGGATTGAAAAGGAGAGATTTTGAGTGAAGTCCAAGCAATTCCTATCCCCTACCTTACATCAGCCGAACCTATTTGGTGTGGGAATTTCTTACTTCCGATCTTTCTCTTAGAAGAGTGCAAAGTGCCATAATTTTTGATGCACCTATATTTTCCTTTAGGATGATCGGACGGTCATCACGAGAAAGCGTCGATTCGTCAACTGGCGCGCGATCAGAGCCGTCGATCGCAATCAACTGCTTCATCCGACGGCCACGATCAATTCTGAAATCCTTTTTATGTGTTCTTCGCGACGGAAAGAGGGTTCGCGTTCAATCTTCAAATTCTCCTTGTAGAAAACTCCAAATCGCGTGCCGTTTGTTTCCCTGTGTTCGTAACCCATTTGCGCTTCAATTGAATGCTGGAATTCAAACTTTGATCGAGAGAATTGGATGCAATCACATCTTGAACACCAAACTTCATCTTCGGAATTTCGGAATGAATAGCCTTGAATCCGGCGATTAATTGGATCATTTCGAAGGTTAATTTGGGTTAGGTTGGGTGATTTCATCATTATCTTTCATCATTTAGCATTAATTTTAGTTTTAGAATGGTAGATTTAGATTAATTTAGATTTAATTTCGGTTTTCAATCGTTTTTCGAAACGAATTTTTCTCCCATCTTCAATCTTCGATTTCTCTTCGAATTCTCCACCAAATCACTTGATTTTTGATTCCGTGGATTCGATTTTGAGTTATCTTTCTTAAAATATCAAAACGCCCAATTTCTAACCTCAATTCATCGTCCGATTTGACCAAATTTTGAAGATATCTCTCAAATTTCCCTAATTCTCCGTGGATTCGACCCTTAATTACCATTATACTAATTAATTACTTTGATTAATAATAAATTGGTAATATTAGGACTTTATTTTGACACTAAGTCGTGTGCATTCAACGACCATACGATTTAGTCTCGTCAATAATAAACCTATCTTGACTGCAATCACTCAATCGTCGTGGGTTGTGT
>JAHCZF010000101.1:0-20817 GCA_024174645.1 Lemna minuta
GACCATACCATTTAGTCTCTTCAGCGCTCACACGTGCACACACGCGCTCACACACGCACACACGCGCTCACACGCACATACACGCCCTCACACGTACACACTCGCACACACGTGCACGCACACGCGCACACACGAGCACACATATACATTGTGTGACATGTGGCATTCTCATATGCCGCCACATGACGCTGCTATTTTGTCCGCGCCACATCAGCCCGCGATAAAATTAATATTTTTTATTCATTTTAAGTTAAAATAAATCGAATTAAATTCATAATAAATTCAAAAATATTCTTAAAAAATCTCTAAAAATTAGAAAATTCATAAATTTTAAAATATAACTCCAAATTAATCCAAATTTATTTCATTAGATCAAAAATTAAATTATCTATCATTCATAAAAGTCAAATTCAATAAATAACAAGAGAAAAAATTATTTCAAAAATACATTCATTTCTCTTAGAATTTAAAACTTAGAAAAATAAATGAGTGTATGAAAATTATTTTCTCTTATTATTTAACATTAAAACCTAATTATAATCTCAAATAAAAAATGGAGATAATGTAATCTTAAAAATATTTCTATTAATTTATCATAATTATCCCTAAATTAGTGAATTTTTGATATTATACTCTTATTTTATAGAATGATAGATAAACACTAAAAAATGTGATAACATGCATTAGAATGGAATATTTTATGCCTTAATTTGTATTAATAATTATATATTTTCATGTGTAATTTACATGTTCTCAATACTACATTATGGAAATATACAAAGTAGAGATTATGTCATACACGGCCTTGTCTCAAATAAATGAAATTCCACCACAACTTGATTTTTTCCTCATGAAAGATATGACTTGACGGGATAAAACAAGTAGCTTGATCATAAAATCACATGTTTTTTCTTGATTCAATGATTTTCTCTCTCATCAAATCGTGATGAACTTCTATTTTTGATCTATCCCTTTTTTCAAATTCATCACTCAAAATTTGATTAAGTGGATTCATTTATTCCTGTAATTTCTATCCCCCTTTAGTCCTCAAATTGTATTAACTTGAAAGGATTTCTCATCAATTCATCATTGATGAGTTCCAATAGTAATCGTAACTTTGTGAATTCCACTAGTATACACCAATATACTCAATTGTGTTTATTATTTGAGTAGATTCAATATTTTTACTTCTAAATTTATGTTTCAACAACCATGTAGTTTATACACATCATCTTTAAAAATTTTGTTGTTGTAATTTGATAAATCTAAAATATAAGTCACATTCATGCATCATTTATCATGTTTAAGTGTTGATAAAGACTACAGGAATGAGAATATCTATTTTTATATGGCTGAATGTGATGAAAATATGACTAAGTCCTATCATGCATCATTTATTATATTTTGACTGTATTATGAGACTAACCTCACTTGACTTCTTGGAAGTCAAATGGTTGAATTCTCACATTCTTATGAGTTATGTGGATGCAAGGACTTAGGTGAAGTTTAATGGGAGCATGGATGAAAATTATCTAGATGAAGAAGAAGAAAATGGGTGCTCCACCTTTTTAGGAGGTTAGTCAAAGCTTTCCACCTTTTTAGGAGGTTAGTCAAACCTTTCCACCTTTTTAGGAGGTTAGTCAACCACCTTCTTGGGGGGCTCAACCCATTCCACCTTTTTAGGAAACTAGTCACTCCATTTCTAGTAGAAGTCAATGATAGTCAAAGTGATTCTTGATAAGTCAAAGGTGGTCGAAGGCATTCTTGAAGGGTGAATGATGCAGGACACGGTTGTGAAAACCCTCGTGTCTGATCAAAGGGACTGAGGCTGACTACAGATAGCCGGTCAAACCTAACCTACGGGTAGGCGAATCCTAGACCCTAAGTACGATACCTAGCCTAGACTTAAGTGCAGGCAGGCATGCCAATCAGCGGGGTCGACTCCAGGTGACCCGGGGAAACTCGCGATGATGGATAGGGTGAGATCCTCTCGGTCCACGTCCAGAGGCGTGGAAGTCGCTCGTCGTGGGGTAGCTCGAAGGCTGCAGCCCACGCTCGGTGCCGGACCTGATGTACGCAACAGAAATCTCGAACCTAAAATCGTACTACCTACCTACGTCGTCCGACGGCGGTGGAGACGAGTAAAGGAAACGCTTCAAAAAGTAATGAGGGGTTAAAGCTAACCTGTGGGGCACGAACCCGGTGGGTCGGGGCGTAGTGGAGAGTCGTTCGGACGCGGTATGGATGGTCAGCAGTGGCAAGTCCCGGCCGGCGATGACGTGGAGCGGCGGAGTCCTCAACACGTGAAGACAATCGGATCGGCGGGAGGGGACGGTCAATGGGCCGAGTGTATCAGGATCGTGCCAAGAAGGAGAAGTGCTCCAGGTCAACGCGGTGAGGTCGGGTGACGCGCGCAGACCGGGGCGGAGCGGGACGAGCTGGATCAACACGACCCAACTGGGCCGGGGCAGTGTGGTCAGCTGGTTCTGGTCAAAGGGGGGGGACGCGTCGTAAACCGGTGTGGCTTGCCAGCCACGTCGATGAGCTGGGGCAAGGCAGGGTCCCGTTCGTTGATGAAGAATGGGCTGGCCGGTAGAGAGGAGTCGTGAGTGGAGATGCGAGCTCAGTGGAATAAGGGGGAAAATGAACTCCCGGCAGTTCACTGGGTGTCGACGCCTGGAGACGGTCGATCCTGTTTCGTTTGCGAGAATCGCAAGGACACCGCGAAATTTCTGCAGGGCGTAGACGGAGTAATCGCGATGGTCCAGATCAAAATTCAGAGGGAATGTCGGGGAGGGGAAAACGGAAGGGAGTCGATAGGTGGGTGCAACAGGTGAATTCGAGCGACGGGATTGAGAGGGCGAGGTGACTTGGTGGGGAGGCGACTGGGCGCACTCAGGCGGTGGTAGGTCCACGCGAGCCCGACTGGGCGTTTTTGCGGGGAAGGTAAGCTGTAGAGTGGAGGAATTCGGGACGATTAGGGGAAGGGAGGGGAATGCGTTAGCGTAATTTCAGCGATGGCCGAGGGAAAATGAATTCGCGGATGAGGAAGGGTGAGGATTCACGGCAGGGAAATGGGGATTCCGGCGACGGAATTTTGGGAAGATGGGGAATTTCGATTGGATTGACGGGGCGGGATAATTACGAGTTGCGTGACCTCGCGTCGAGGCGGGGCCCGTCGGGAAGGAGAGGGGGAGTGATGGATGCTGGGGGAAGAATTCGGCTGGTGAATTGATGTGGGGATAGTGCGTGGGTGGAGGAAGCAGGGCGAGGGGCACGATGGCGTTGCGGACGAGTCGGAAGGGAGAACAGGGTTACAGACCACGGGATGTTGACGGGAAATTGGCCGACGTGGGGAGGGTAGGACAGGGGGATTCAGAGGGTCGCGGGCTGCTGAATTGACCGCGATTCGGTTTCGGGATGTCGGGTTGAGGGGATAGAGGTCGAGATGGTTGTGAGGGGGAAGATGAGGGGAAATCAGAGAGGACGTACGTGGGTGAATCCGGATCGGACGTCGGGCAGGTCTGGCGTCGCGGGAGGAGGAAGAGGGGAGGGTGAACGTTGACCGCGGTGGGGTGGATTCCGACCGGAAATTCGGGAGGGAGGACGGAAATTGGATGGTGGATCCACGGATAGGAAATTCGTGTCGTGGAGGGAGAGGGCTTCGATAGGAAATTTGGAATGGACAGGGAATTTCGGCGTGCGACCGGGAATCCGTGAAATTGGGGAGGAAGGAATCGGGAGGGATGGGTTACGATCGTGGCTTAGGGAAGAGGGAGATCGAGGATGCAAGCCGTGGGCGGACGGTGGAGGACGGGAAGAAGGTGGGGGAAAGTTTGTGGATAGCGGAAGGTCGACGCAGATGGGGATGGGGAAGATACGAACAGGACGTGGAGGGGATGAACGGAAATGGCAGGGAAGGGAGGAACTCGGGGAGGACGAGGTTGTTTGCCGGAGAGGGAGACAGTGGAGAATTCCGGGAATAGCAGTGGGGGAAACGGGCGGAGCTGGGATGCGAAGGAGGAGATGGAGGTTTGGTGGAGGATGGGAAGATGGCCGGAATGTGGAGATGGAGGGGGAGGTGGAGATGGTGGAGATGGCGGCGCGGCGGTCCGGCGGCGGAGACGGTGGTCCGGCGGCGGAGGCGGCGGCGGTGGCTTGAGGACGGCGGCATCGCGATGACGGCGGAGAAGAATCGCGGCGGCGGCGGCGGCGGCGGCACGGAGGCGTGCGGCGGCGGCGGTTGGACTCCTTCCCCGGCCTTCCTTGAGCAGCCACTTGAGAGGGAGATCACTCCTTTCTTTCTTCAAATGATGGCTAGGGTTTGTGGGGGGGTCCCTTCCCCTCTCATAGAGCCCTTAATGGGCTGAGAGGGGAAAGGGACCACTTGAGGCCCACAACCCACACCTAACATACTCATAGAAAGAAATAAGGTTCACAAAGAAAGATGGACTTCACAAATGGGATCCCGAAAAGGGAAGAACCCACCCAGAAGCCTAAAAGGGAGAGAAGAAATAAACGAGGACCCGCTTAAACACGTGCGGGTCAAAAGTTTATAATAAAGAAATAAAGATAATCGGATAGATGCGCGCGCGCAAACGGGCTCCTCCGACGCCGTGGTATCGTGTCTTGGTGGCGACGGGGGTCGTACGCCACCAGTGAAAGAGGTCAAAATTCTTCTCTTTTATTTATTATTAATCAATTTAGATCTTTCCTATTTTTTAAGGAAGGATCCATGTTTTTAGGAAGAGAAAGAGGTAAGCCAACCTCCTTAGGAAAGTGATAAGGTTACCACCTCTTAGAGAGTGGTCAACCCACTCCCTAAGGAAGTGGTTGTGGGGCCCACCTCCTTAAAAGGGGCTCTCCATCTCTTTAGGAGGTGATTGTGGTCGTGGTTTATGGATTTAATCTCAACTATTCATTTGGCTGCACCCAAAAAGACTAAATCTCTACCATTTATTCAAAGGAACCTCTTAACCTAAAATTATAAAAGAATTTTCTTCTTCCTTTTTTGTTGTTTTTTGGCTCTCTCTTAGCATCAGGCTACCAGAAGGAAAAAGGAGAGGCTTAGGCCCAAGCTTGGCATTTTTTGGTGTTCAAGTTTGATGTGGAGGCAAGATCAAGTGGAGGATCGAGATCGTAGCGAGTCAAGCATCACTCGGCCTAGGACTGACATAAAAAACGGGGTTTGTGTGAGGATTTGGATCTGATTTTCTCTTGTAATCCCCTCCATGGATAGTTTAAACCCTATTTCTATTTTTATATTTTAGATTTTTTCTCTTGTCTTCAAACAATCTCTCATTATTACCGATTTCTTGATTACCCGATTCCCACATTTTTCACCATTCTTCTATCATCTTCCATTTCATCATTCTCATTTCTCTTTTCCCTCATTTTTTTCTAATTATTTTTATCATTATTTATCATAGAATATAAATATACCTATTTATAATTTTGTTCATACCATATTCCATTTCTTTATCCTTCCATATTTCTAAACAAATCCCTTCTACCGTTATTTTTCCCTATAATAGTATCTCTTCTCCTTAAAAGCAATAATCTCATTACATGGGTTCCCTGAGGATTCGACCCTTACTATACCATTATACCAAATGAGGAATTATAAATATTGTTGCATGAAATTGATTTAAAACAATGACTAAAAATACCCCCAAATCGAGTTCATCATAGTTGTAAAGGCAGCCTAAAAGATTAAGGATAAATAAATGTATGCTTTCCAAAATTGCAACAATTATTCTATAAGTTCCTTTTTATGAATTGGAATTTAAGTAAGATGATTAATTTCTTTGGTGCAATCAAGATTTTTGGTATTCAGTTGTGACTGAAGAAATTTTGAAAAACTTTTTAACCTTAGGATGCCATATGAAGTATATGATGTTGGATAGAACTTATTTTTCGTTGGTGTATTGATGCTCAATGAAAATTTGGCTAGATTTAAGAGGTGAAATTTTAAGTAGAAAAATTTGGTGTCATTAAGTATGAGAAGGAGATGAAGGTGGTTTTTCTTTACCTATAGAATTTTAAGATATTTCCTATTTTTTTATCAATGTCCTTGTCTATACTAATATTACTCTTAAATCTGTCGAATGGAGGAAAACTATGTTGTGGGAAACTCTACCATCCTCCATAGTTTGCACTCATTGGTATTTATCTTACTATCGGTTGTAGCTTTTAACATATTGGTAAGCACTTTATCCTAACAAGTGGAATCAAAACTAGATTGTGGTTCAAACCCCAAGAATGCCAAATTTTTCCATCCCAAAACGTTAGAGATGGGCAATGTAGGCATGTGTTAGTGCTATGTTTGTAAGTGTACTGATAACAAGCAAAAGTGTTTTTCTTTATCATCCATTTTGATTGCATTTTGGTAATTAAATATCTTAAATCAGAGATTATTTTTCATGTTATCATGTTGATTATGCTTGGAATAAAGATTTCCATTCCACTTGAAAATGGAATAGTTAGTTACAAATAATTAGTGATATTATGAAAAATTGGAAGTAATAATTACCTTTAGAATAATTACTTTCACAATCATATTTTTTTTACAGCAATAATTACCTTCATCAATGTCTTTACATTTCTGTTTACATTACTAATGCCCTTAATGGGCTGATATGTACTAATTAGTGTTCGAGGTAGTGGACAGGAGATGCACGGCGTCAGGTGTGAACCAATCACACAAGGGAGCAGTAGGCTGTGTACACAGCGATGTGTACACAGCCAACTGTTAGCTCACCTGTGGAGTACGAGGTGAAGACACGCAAATCGTCCTCTACCAATTAATGAAAAGAAGATAGGCGCCAAAGCAATCGCGGCATGGAGCGCAGCGGCGTATGCAGAGCAACACGTAGCAAGATCATAACAAATCGCAAACAAACACTCGCGATTTCGAAAGTCAATAAGAGGAAGAGAGGAAGCTTTCGGGGCTTTTCGTCTTCATTTTTTTTTCTCCCAACAAAAGATTGGCCTAGAGGACGCAAGCAAATTCAAGATCAACTTCTGACGACTTCGAGTAGCATTGAGTTGATGACTTCAATTCGAAGACGCAAAGAGGTTTGTCAGAATCAGTTTAGCTTTAGAAAAATATTTTCTTCTCTTTTATTCTAAATCGAATAATTTATTCACTGTATCTTCTGATTGAAGTCGAGTCTTATAGATTTTATGAATTTTTTTTAGAAATTTTGATTAAATTCAATCTTAGGTTTTGCTTGTTACTTCTTTAATCTTGTCGGTATTTTCTTTTCTTTTCTTTTAGACCGTATAATTTCTTCACCAACTTTTTTGATTGAATTCGATTCTTACAGCAGTTATCATTTGATTTTTTTTTAGAATATATTGGAGTTATATTTACATCAATATTAGGTTTAGATTTTTAGTTCTTTAATTATGACAATATTATCATTTTCTTTTCCTTCAAACCTAAGTATTTATGTACTGAATTTACTGTTAGAAGTCTTTTCTAACAGCAGTTATCATTTTTTTTGTTTTTAAAAATATTGTGGAGTTAGATTTAAATCAATTTTAGGTTTAGATTGGTATTTCTTTAATTCAGTTAGTGTTGTCATTTGCTTTTAGGCAGAAAAAAAATATTAAAGCAATATAATCTCTACTCTATTGTTCCCTTTTTGTGTGTGAATTCACTCACAAAACTTAGGTGAGTGCTTTGTTTTAGTCAAATTAGATCTGATGCAATTTCGAGGAGATTTAAAGTCAATCTGATTCTCTATTCATTAGCTATATTAAGAGGGAAATAGTTTGTTAAATCAGAAAAGGACAATTACAGAAATGGAGGAAGGTAAATAAGAATAAAACAGAATATAATAGAAATACAATGAAATTAAATTCTGAATCTGAATAAAAAGAAGCTCTTAAAGTAAATAGTTATTAATTTCTCTTTCAAATCTTAAGTGAGAAATTAAATTGTCTCAACAGAGTTTCTTTCTTTAGTCTAATAATCAAAAATTAATGTAAAAGAAAATTTGGCTGAATAGAAAACATTTACCAGGAGATCGTACTGAGTAGACTTTAGTAAGGATTTTCTACTACTGCTGAGTTTAGTTTTGTGAGAAGAAGTTCTGAATTAAATAAAATAGAAAAGTAGACTTTATCGTAGCCTCCCTTGGATCGACCCCTTTACTAAGCCTCGTCTTTAGATAGCTAGGAGTTTAAAGGGAAATTTTCATTTACATACACTTTTTATTGATTAAGTCCAAATAAAGGCATAACGACACGATTAGTTAGGATAATTTGGACTTATCATGTACGTAAGCCATGTCATGTGCATGACCTGAGTCCCCCCGAGGGCATGTAGGCTTGTTAGTATGTGTGCCAAGTCTGGTGGGGAATAGGCATGATAAAGGTGTTGGAGAAGGATTATTTGGAAATGCACTCTGCTTTGCATAGTTTGAACTCAATGATGTTTGCTTGCTATCAGCAATAGAAATAACAAGGGACGCCTATGTGATGAAGCCCTCACGATAGATGTAGATCACACCTCCTCATTGGTGACATCTTTATGTTTAACCATATTTCCTAATCTCTTGTGAGTTATGGTCCAAAAACTCCTTTGCACATGTGTTGTTGGTCTATAGTGATATCAAAGCCTCATATATCTCAGATTGGACTTGATAAGGTTTATGAAATTTCGTCTCCTATTTAATCTCAACATGAACTTGAGAAATTAAGTAGTTTAGGAAAAGTTAAAAGATCTTTTGATTTATGAAGATGTACATTAGGTTTTGAACGGATTTAAACCAAGGGCATGAAAGATGTGAAGTGGATGAGGATGCAATATAAGGAAACAAGAGATAAAATACATTTTGTGTGTGCAAATATACCATTTTACTAATTTAAATGCAGGATAACATGCAATTTCTACTTGAAATTATATGATTATTAGTTCATTTTAAGGGAGAAATTATTTCATTCTTATTGATGTTATTATATTTTTAGTGCATATCCATCATTCTATGCAATTTCCTTCAAAAAAAACTCAAAATTCATTATTTGAAGGGATAATCGTGCATAAATCAAATATGAAATTTTAAAATAGATTATCCTCATTTACATTTGAGATTTCATTTTATTTTAAAATGCAATTAACAAAAAGAAATATTTTTTATGTAAATTTATCTATTTTCTAGCTTTATTTCTCAAAGAAGATGAGTGTATTTTTTAGTTGAAAATTTATTCTCTTTTGATTTCATAAATTAAAATTTATAAAATAATTTATTATTACATTTGTGATCAAACAAAAAAATATTAGATTAAAAAGGAGTTGTATTTTGAAATTTCTAAATTTTATATTTTTTTAGGGATTTTCATGAATTTATTTTGAATTATTTTAGTTAAAAACATTTTTAAAAATAGGTTTTAAAGTGTGCATTGATGTGGCAGCTGATGTGGCACACAGACTTACTTGTCACTGTCACCACATGACAGCATGTGTGTATTCCGCATGAATCAAACGATCGTAGTCATACATTCGGGGAGTTATAACGGCCCAAATTTCATGCCCCTGACGGACTCCCTAGAGATATGTGGCATGATCCAAAGCGCCCATCAAAGATCCAATAGATGTGATTCATCAACACTTCCTCTTCACACGAAGATGCGGCAAAATCTCATCGCTTCATTGCAAATCTAACAGCCACGACTTAAAGCCGTCAATTTGACTTCCGGGCATTTCATCTGAACCGTTGATTGAAGATAAAGCATTGATCGAAAGGCTCTGCCCAAATTTCTCCTATTTATACTCTATCTCTTCAACAAAAAATTTCTTCTTGGATGTTTCAATCGATCAGTAGATTAGTTTAATTTTATGAAGTTTTATCATTTTCTCTCGCTTTGTGAACGATTTTGCTCCTTGATTTCTCCATGAATATTAATCCAAATTGAGACATTTTTTATTCCATGGATTTTCTTGAAGTCTTTTTCCAAAAATATTCAATTTTCTTAATTTCTCACATCAATTGATTGTCCATTTTTACTAAATTTTAAAGATATCTAAAAAATGTCCCTAATTCTCTGTGGATTCGACCCCTACTCGCCATTATCCTAAGCAATCCGCAATTAAATCATAATTTTAGTGAGTTCGGAAATTATTTTGACATGAGGAAGGGTGTTTTCAACAATCACACAAATTCATTTCGTTAGTGCATACTTCATGTCATATGATGCATACATTATGTTTCTATTGTATTTTCATATATCCCAGGTAATGTAGCTCAAGCTCTCAAAATGCATTTTTTAAGGCTAATTTTATGAAATTCAAGAATTTGACCTTTTCCAAGATCAAATTTTTATCAGCCTATATAATTGATACTTTGAAACTAGAAATTTGAAAATATTTTAGTCTTAAAAAAGAATAAGAAGATTTTGATCTTGATGCAATTTCTTGGTTGACCTAGTCTTATTTTAAAAGGCAACCTACTCATGTTTATAGAAAAACCCTTATATTTTTATCATAATTTTGAAATTAGTAGGAGATTGAATTCTCAATCCAATGAAGAAAAATTTATAGAAAAATGATTTATATTTTGAAAGATATTGATATTCTAAGATTTAGGGTTTTTTAGAATTTTTGGGGTTTTTTAGGAATTATTTTAAAGTAAAAAATGGGAAAAATATAGGGCCCTCCCATGATAATTGATGTGGCATGCAAGTCATGTGGCAAGTAGCCAACTAGACAACGTGGCAAGTAAGTGCCAAGTGCCACGTAGTACTTCTTTAGAGCCTATTTGGCACCTAGATTACGGGAGATTAGTTTTCAATATATATCACATTGCAATGGCAATTTTTTGTACATATTATGTGGTCTATCAAGAAAATCATACTTTCATATATCTCCTTTGTATTCATTGAAATAAAACTTATTTATTGTTATTCTTGGGTGATGTTTACAGTGAAGTCTATGAGCATATAAAATGACTCAATAAATTGTAATGAGATTATAACATAACAATCATTAATCTTCAAATATATGTTATAAGTGTTCACATTTAAGGGATATTGATGTAGGATAATCTAGAAGAGGTATCTAAATCCTACATATGAGGGAGGACCTATGAATTGATATCACTATGAAAAGATATTAGGAAATCAGTGAGAATATATTGAGGTATAATTCAGGAATATAAAGATATATGATGATTTAATGGGGAAGATAAGATGGATAATAAGAGAAGAGAAGAAATATGGAAGAGGACTAATCGGAGAGAGTATTATCGGAATAGTGAGAGAGAATATGAGTGATAGAAGAATATATGTTAAAGAATATAGTTAGCGGTGATAGAGGAGATACTATTATATCTCCCTAGTATATAGGATAGAGAAAAGATGATGAGCGACGAAAATAGAACGAGAGGTGGAGGGAAATAAGGAAACAGAATAAGTAGAGAAGGCGTGACGAAGCGAGTATGGATGGATATAAAGTCAACGCTGGACTTATGGATTTAGAATAGGAACTAATATTCACCTTGAAAATTAAGGATGATACCTGGAAGGCGACGGGGAGATGATGCTCTCGGATTCGCCGTTTGACCCGGATCAACCTCGTATGCGTCGGACTTGAAGTGGAAGAAAGCGGACAGAACGGGGAAAGAAAAGAGAAGGAGGGTAGAACTCGGAAGATGAAGGAGATGCGGGAAGGGTAATGGAGATACGGGGGAAGGACACGAACACAGGGATAAGAACGAACCAAGTAACCGTAATTTTATCATAAAACAACATGTTTCTTTTGTTCTTACAATTTCCGTTTTATAGGAGAAGAATACGCGGGTGAGAATAAGACGACGCTTCATCATAACCTCCGCGTGCGACGGTTACGTCGGATGTAGTGGGAACACGTGGAGTCTGATGAATTCGGATTCTGATTTTGTACAACTGTTGATCGCGGAATCGACTGTCGTCGTGATGATCGCCGAATGTTTATCTTCGGTGTATGATGAATTTTCCTGTCTTTGGGGTCAGAACGGTGCTTACGCGGCGTCGGATCGGGTTCAGTAATCTTCTGAAACTCATTAATTATTGGCGCGTCCCATCGTTGTAGTGGTAAGACGTCGTTTCGCTCCTTCCTATCTTTGAATCTCTTAGCTTGATCAGCAGGTGACGTGGAAATCTTTGTAATCCTCTTCTTTTGCTTTCGCGTGACGGAGGTGAATATTTTAGTGACTTTCCGATAATCCGTGAATGACTGCGTTGACGTGAATGAGTCACCGTCCTTCAGTGTTTTCGCCATTCTCATTTGGGAATTAATAGGATCTCTTTGGAGAATCTGTTCAGCGATAACATTGAGATATGCAGAGTTTCTTCCATTCCGCGTTGACCTGAGGTGATTCAGGACGATCGCTGTTGATGTCGTCGGTTGCGGAGTCGGATCGATTAACTGGATCTACTTTGGATGTCCTTTAGAGTGACGGGGTTGACTCGACCTTTCGTCATTGAATGCCTTGCCTTGTTTAGTAGGTGGCGTTCGAAGGTGGCGGGTCACGAAGATGGAACATGTTACTTTGACGACGAGTGTGAACTGGAGGTGCGCGATGTTATTTCGGGAAGGTCTTCTCGAGGTGAAGTCTGTTCCTCTCTTTCTTTTATCATGTCTTGCAGCACTGTCGGAGAAGATGATAGACTGAGGAGCTCAAGAGCACTGTTGGAGAAGACGATAGACTGAGGAGCTCAAGAGCTGGTTAGTTTCTGCCTGGGAAGAAAGCTTCCGTCTTCTTTACCAATCGTGACGGGTCAACTCCCATGGGCGGTACTTCTCCTTGTTGATATCTTCATTCAGGCTCCTCAGAGTTGGTTCCAATTCTTTCTTTGAGGAGATCGTGAATATGATTTGCCTCATTTATGTAATATCTTCTTCATTTAGGTTGCTCCACTTTCATACCAATTACATTCATGCTTCAGCTTTTGTCATAACTTCATAGTTGTAGATGTCTCATCTTCAATTAGAAGTAGTCATCACCGTCTTCTTGGGCTTGGACTTGAGCTGCCACTGAAGTTAACTTCTTTCTAACAGTAATAATATATAGATCTCTTATAAAATTCTAATTAAAGGTAGTTTCAAAGAAAAGGGATCATAACAACAAAGATGTTTATATTATTTTCTTTTGAGATCATATATTCACACATGGCACCTAACATGTAGTGGAGGTGGTTTGGGAAGTAGGAACCTATCAAAGATAAAAGATGGTTGACTTGGTCTATTCAAAGAATTCTAAGTATCTAAGGATAAGGATGAAATGCTTTGACCAAGTCAATCTTTAGATCAATATAAAATAGGGAAAGGAAGGAAAATAATTCCCTTAAGATCTACACTCTCTTTATTTATTTAGGGAGGTCTTCTTCATCCATTTAAGGAATGGATGATTTTTTCAAGTTGGAGGAAAAGGAGGAAAAGGAGGAGGGGGAGGATAGGTTCACTTAGAACCCTTGTGTTCATGTTTCAAAATAATTCTCCATCAATGTGTCCGTGAATCTCTTGATCTAGAATGATTCTACACTTATTTTTGCATGTTGAGAATTTGAAATCAAGATTTTGTTGAAAGAAGGATGATAATTCATTGCTAGAATTTTGATTTCCACTAAGAACATGTTGATATGAAAAGCCTACATCTGTTAATTAATTGGGTCTTTTTTATGCTTTTTTCGTTAGTTGGGTCTTAATTTCATTAACTTGTCATTATTTAGGTTAGATATCTATTTTGAATTATAGATTAATAGAATTTTTTGTCACTTTATCTCTCTTTACTTACAATTTTCTCTCTAACTTTTTAATGTAATTCTCTCCTTGATTCACGTTCAATTGGCATGATTCTAGAGTTATTAAAAAGATATTTGAGATATCTATTGAAAATCAATAATTTTGTCTAAATTCTCACCCCAGTTCATTGTTTGATTCGATCAAAATTCAGGCCTCTCAAAACTAAACTTTAATTCTCAATTTATCCAATTAGCTCTCACTAATAATACTTAATTAATCTTAATCTGAAGTGAGTTTGGGCTTGTTTTGAACTGCTAACATATGCATTCAATGAACACACAAAATCGGCATATCAATCACCTTACATGAAGCTATCCCCTACTTCTCATAATCTACTTTTCTTGTCTAATCATCTACCTCCTATCCTTGGGGTTTCTGACGAAGCGAATCCGTGAGGTCATTGAAAACACACAAAAACTCATCAAAACAATTACCAAACTCACCAATTTTAAAGATTAATCACGAATTAGATAGTATGGAGGTGAATAAGGGTCAAATCCACAAAGAATTAAGGTATTTTTGAGGTATTCTTTGAAATTTTTTCAAATCGGACAATGAATTAGTGTGAGAAATTAGGGATTTTGATGGATTTGAAAAGAGAACTCAAAGACAAATCCACGGAATAAAAATTTACTTGATTTGGATCAAGATTCGCGGAGAAATTAAAGAGAAATTAGATAGAAAATCGATTGCGAAGAGAGAGAAATCCGAAATAAAATCTAAAATCAACCTAATCTACGATTCTAAATTACAATCTAATGACACAAGACAAAAAGTTAGGAGGAAAACACATAATCAAACCTGAGATAGCAATTGAAATGATCCAATTGATCCCTAGATGAAAGGCTTTTCATTCCGTGATTTTGAAGACAATTGTCGGCATTCAAAAGGCAAATTATCCCTATTCTTTTGATGAAATCTCACTTTCAACCACTACATGGACACATAAATGAGTCTAGAAGAAAAAGAAAGTGAGGGATTCAAGGATGGTGGTGCCTAACAGTAAGATTACTCAAAAACATCAAAGAATACATTTTTCGTCGAAGAACATTTGTATAAATAGGCAAATTTGGGCGTTACTGTTGGATTTGGCGTTTCATCTTTAATCAACGGTTCTAATAAAACGCTTGGATGTGAATCGTTACAGTTAAATCGTGTCTATTTGATCAAAGAGGAAACGCTGAGATTTCATCATGTCGCGCGTGAAGAAGAAATGCGTGAAATGCTCGTCATCTGATCTTGATCTAATGATTCAGATGCATCTGGAACGGTTTTAATGTCATTCGTTATAACTCCTTAGATGAACAGCTGAGATTAAACCATTTTAAAAAGATTCGTCAACGAATCAGAGTGCACCTCGTATCCCCCTCACTTAAGTGACGATCAATGATCGTCATTAAATTGTGTGATCAGACACTCCACATGATGCCACATCACGTGCGCATATAAAAATAGAAAGATAGTCCCACATGACAAAATAAGGTACATGTGATTAGTGAGTTACCGTTATACTAAAAAGGATGCTTAATCTCACTAATCACACGTGCGCGCACCTGCGTGCACACACGTGTGCCTCACGCGCATGCACACACATGCACACACTATGCGTGCACCACATGGCATGTATATACATTGGCATGTGGCGACGCATTTTGGCACTTGCCACGTCAGCTGCCACATCAGCACACGATAAAATAATTTTTTATTTGTGTTTAACTCAAAATTAATCGAATTAAATTCATAAAAAATCAGAAATTCTAGAAAAATCCCTAAAAATTAAAAAATTCATAACTTTCAAAATACAACTTCAAATTAATCCAATTTTTTTTTGTTGGATCAAAAATTAAATTATCTAAAAGGTAAAATTATATAAATAACAAGATAATAAATTTAAAAAATATACTCATTTCTCTTAGAAATTAAAACTTAGAAAAATAAATGAGTATATACAAAATGTATCTCTTATTATTTAACATTAAAACCCATTTATAATCTCAAATATAGATGAGAATAATTTACTCGAAAATATATTCTTAAAAATGCATAATTATCCCTAAAATAGTGCATTTTGATATTATAACTTGAAATTACATGAAATGATAGATATGCACTCAAATTATGATAACATGAATAAGAATGGAATGTTTTATACCTTAATTTACATTAATAATTATATAATTGTATGTTGTTAGTTTCCATCTACTTATGCACCATCTCCTTCTCTTCCCATAGGGTCCTCTTCAGCCACTACACCCTCTAATGTGCCACCTCCCTTATTCATCAAGAGTGTTCTATACAGTTAGTGATGTGGAATGATTCACTGCTGATAACAAGCAATTTACACATGCAATTATATGATTATTAATACAAATCAATGCATAAAACATTCCATTCTAATGCATGTTATCATACTTTGAGTGCATTTTTATCATTTCATGTAATTTTAAATTATAATCTCAAAATATACTATTTTAGGGATAATTATGCATAATTAAGAGCATATTTTAGAATAGGTTATTCTCATCTAAATTTGAGATAATAATTAGGTTTTAATATTAAATAATAAGAGAAAATGTTTATATACACTCATTTATTTTTCTGAGTTTTGTTTTTCCTGAAGAAATGAGTGTATTTTTTAAATAGGAATTTATTATCTTGTTATTTAAATATTTTAAATTTTTATAATGATATATAATTTAATTTCTGACCTAACGAAACAAATTTGGATTAATTTGGAGTTGTATTTTAAAGTTATGAATTTTCTAATTTTTAGGGTTTTTTATAGATTTTTAGGGATTTTTTCTGAATTTTTTGTAAATTTTTTAGGAATTTTCTGAATTAAGAATCTATTTTTCTAATTAAAAATTGATTTTTTAGATTTTTAATAAGTGCATAGGTGACGTAGCACAATATGGAGTGTCCGATCAAATCGCGATTGATGATCAAGGGAGGAGGTGACGTGGCAGCACGTGGAGCATCCAATCGCGCGATTAAATCGCGATCGTCGATCGTCACTTAAGGCGGGGTATGTGGCACATTCTTATTCGTTGACAAATCATTTTTAAAACAATTTAATCTCAGCCGTTAATCTAAAGAGTTATAACGACTGAGATTAAAATCGACAAAAAGGCATCCTAAGCGTTAGATCAAGATCGGACGTATGACGTTTCATGTGCTTCTTCTTCACACGTGATGTGGCGAAATCTCGGCGGTGCATCTCCGATCCAACGGCCATGAATTATTTGTAACAATTCACATGGATGTATTTCATCAGAGTTGTTGATCGAAGATCAAGTGTTTTATCAGACGGTTACGCCCAAATTAGCTATAAATTGAGATATTCTTTGACATTGTTATGCATTATTGGATGATTTCAATTAATCGAATTGTCTAGACACCACCATCCTTGAATCTCTTTCTTCCAATCACTTCTACACTCATTTTCGTGTCGACGGAGAGGTTGGAAGCGAGATTTTATCGATCGAATAGGGAGAATTCGCCTCTTGAACACCGAAGATTGTTTTCAAAATCGTGGAATGAAAAGCCTTGAATCCAGCAATTAATTGGATCATTTTGATCGCTATATCGGGTTAGATTATTTTTTCCTCCCTTTTTCTTTCATCCTGTATCATTAGATGTTAATTTAGAGTCGTAGATTTAGATAATTTTAGATTTTATTTCAGATTTTTCTCTCTTCGCGTTCAGAAATTTCTCTCTAATTCGCTCATCAATTTCTCCGTGAATCTTGATCCAAATCTATAATTTTTTATTCTATGGATTCGTCTTTGAGTTATCTTTCTAAATCTATCAATTTCCCTAATTTCTCACCTCAATTCATTGTCCGATTTGATCAAATTTCAAAAGATCTCTTAAAAATCCCTTATTTCTCTGTGGATTCGACCCTTATTCGCCACTATATCCCTCAATTCGTGATTATTTTTTAAATTGGTGAGTTTGGAATTATTTTTTACACAAATCGGTGTGCAATTAATGACCGCATCGATTCATTCCGTCAACTTCCATGCTCTTTGTTAGGATTTGAGGTTTATAAGCCTTCTAAAATTTTGATCAAAACATTGAGAATAGAATGATATATATGGAATCATATATCAAAAACACTAAAGCACCAAGAATAGATGATCCTATAATTTTGTATTCATGATAAAATATACTTACAAGGTTCTCTTTAAGGAGTTCTTAAAGTAATTCAAGTGTCTAGCCTCTAACAGAATCCACACGGTCTTCAAATGGTTGGATCTCCTCTTCAAAGTTCTTCACCAAGAGAGAAAGAGAAGAAAGGAGAGAAATCGCACAAGACTTGGTTGGGCACTTGAGTTGTGGTCATTCTCTTCTTATTTATAGACACTTGGTATGTAGATTTTTCATAAAAACTTTCATTATTATGTCTATATCTACAAACATTCATAGACCTTATGTGTATGACCCTCTAGGTTTGTATATATCACTGATTAATAACTCTATAGACCCAATAACACTTGGTTAACGTTTATAAATTATGTATATCAATATATGGATTAATTAATCAAGGATTGACTTAACCTAATTGATAGGTTAAGTTGCCAACCAAGTAGGTGTCAAACTAATTATAGATATTGTGTGGCTTCTGAGCCAATCCGACTTTCATGTATCTTATTTATGTTAATTGAAATAAAGTATATTAATTGTCATTCCTTATGTGATATTTGTAATAAAGTTTATGATCATATACACAATAACTAGGTGAATTATGATGAGACCATAATATAATAATCACTAGTCTTTGAATATATATTCTAAAATTTATATTTTTGAGATATTCAAGAAGGACTTTGAACCATACGGAAAGAATAATATTATTTGATCCGACTCATATGATGAGTATGGTTGATGGTGTAGGATAATTTAGAAGAGGTATCTAATCCTACAATATGGGGAGGATCTATGAATGATATCAAGTAGGAATGAATGTGTATAATTTAGAGGAGATATCTCTTAGGATAAATCGTTATTATGTAAATAATAGTGTTGATGATGATAATTTTAGAATATGGAGATATGGAGAGGATAATTAGGTAGGATGACTATGTAAGAATAATGATGAGGAAGAGGGATGTGAGGAGAAAGAAGATAATGTATATTAAATATATTAAATAATGTATATTAGATAATGAGAGGGGAATATATATTAAATAATATAATTAGTGACGATAGAGAAGATAATATTTTCTATTTTAATATAGAGGATAGAGAGAAGATAAAAGATGCGGCTGAGATGGGAACAGAGAAGGGGGGTTGATCGTGAAGAATGGAAGTGAAAGGGGTGGAAGCGTATGACGTAAAGAAAGAGTGAAGAGGGAAAGTGGAAGATATAGATGGAGTGGAAGGATAAAGGGCGGTGGAAGTGGATTTGGACTTATAGGTTTTCGGATGCGAACTAATGTCACGGTCAATGGTTGGCGACAATGAAGTGAGTGCTTCCGAATTCAGTACGATCCAACTGTATTCCCCGTGGCTTCTTATTGTGAGGAATATGAAAAGAGGACAGAAATGGGGGAGAAGATAAAGGGAGATAGAACGCAGAGATGAAGGTTGTGGGAGAGGCGCATAGCAAACACGATGAACACAAAGGGTAAAACGAACCAAATGGGTAACCAAATTTCATAAAACAACTGTGTTTTTCATTTACATTTCTGGTTTTATAGAGTTCAAGAGGGACGTTATGGTGAAAAGTCGGGCTGCGGAGGTTGTTCATCTTCTTGTGGACCGTCTTCATGAAATGAATTTTGACGACGTGTTGTCGTGTAACGGCCATTGTAGAGATTCACTAAGGGTCGCACGCGTGAAGAGAGTGCGTACGTGATTATTTCTTCATGATTTTCCTCTCAAAACCGGTCTTGTAATTTTTGAACTTCCCAGATGTCGCGCTTTCTGGTAGCTGTCGCAGAGTGTCGGAGTCGGTCTTGTCGGAACGTGACAGGTTAGAAAAGTCAACCTTATCGGCGTAATCTCCTTCCTTTCGTCTCGTCAGCGGTATCTTCTTTATTATTCGGATTCGTAATAGATCCGTCCGTGGAGTCACAGAATCTTGTTTTCGCGATGGAGAGTCTGTGTTCTTCTATTTTGTGTTCGGTTTGGATTTCCATCAAGAGGAGCGTTGACTTTAGGTGGAAGTTTCAGAGAGCACCGATAATCCATGCATGAAGTATTGACGTGGATGAGTTACTGATGTTCATTGTCTTTGCTATTCGGGGAAGGATAGAGGCATGTGACGAGACTAAATCGTATGGTCGTTGATTACGCAGAATTTATTGTCAAAACAAAGTCCTAAACTTACCAATTTATGATTAATCAATTTAATTAATTAGTATAATGGTAATTAAGGGTCGAATCCACGGAGAATTAGGGAAATTTGAGATATATCTTTGAAATTCGGTCAAATCGGACGATGAATTGAGATTAGAAATTGGGTGTTTTAGTATATTAAGAAAGATAACTCAATTGCGATTCCACAGAATCAAAAATTAGGTGATTTGGATTAGAATTTGCTGAGTAATTGAAATTTGAAGTTAGAAGAAAATTCGTGTCGTGAAAATGATTAAAAACAGAAATTAAAACGAAATTAAACTTAATCTACTATTCAAAATGTAAAATTAATACTAAATGATGAAGGATTAAGATGAAATCACGCAACCTAACTCAAATTAGCCTTTGAAATGATCCAATTAATCACCGGTGCAAAGGCTTTTCATTCCGAATTGACGAAGATGAAAATTGGAGTTCAAGATGTGATTTCTTCCTTCTCCCTTGATCAAACTTTGATTTCAAGTCGTCCTTGGACGCGGAAATGAGTCAAGAACACTCGAATTCAAACGACACGCGAAATGGTGGATTAAACAGAGAGAATTTGATGAAAATTCACGGGCATGTTCTTCGTCGTGAAGAACTACATTTAAAAGAATGAGAAAGTGGCGCAGCCGTTGGATGACAACGGCTCAGATGACGCGACGTTTGATCGAATCGTCGTGAGTGAA
>JAHCZF010000102.1:0-20768 GCA_024174645.1 Lemna minuta
GCGCCCTGATTTTTCCTCTCACCCGGGAGCAACGTGGAATGCTCTGGATCGTCGATCGTCCGCTCCACTTAAGCTTAATCGGACGGCTAGGAGGATTCGCGAAAGAACTCCACGATCACAGTCCGATCGAAACGCGATTGCGGCGCGATCCAGCCGCGATCGTTGCTCTTCCATCGTGGAATCAAGGCGACGATGCACGCCACATGATTCCAAGGAATGTGGCTTCTTTTTTGAAGCAAAATTTCAGCGATCGTGCTTCCTTTTTGAAGCGAAATTCAAGGCGATCGTGGCGCGATCGTTGTGCCTTTTGGAAGAGAAATTGGAGTGGATTTGTCGCGGAATTGAAGCCACGATCTATGCCCACGGAATCGCCCCCTCGATGCCATCAAACCGCTTCAACGACCGCTTCAATTGCCCACGATCCTCGGGCCAATTTCCCCTTTAAAAAGCCATGTATTCTCCCTTTGTTCTTCAACTTTTGATCGATTCGTGAAAGAATTAAGCGAATTTCGAGGAAGACCTCTAGTTCATCGTGATCCCCCTGCATTTAGACTCGATTGCGAAGCAATTGGAGCGGGAGTGATCGCGAATTTCTCCTTGATTTCATCGAATTTTTCCCCTTGAATTCGAACGTCCGCTAGGAAGAATCCGAGCAAATTCGCTTTAATCCACGAGAATTGAAGCCCCATTCTTGCGGCAATCGGGTTAATAGTGAGATTTGATCGATTATCAGGAGGTAATTTGAGTTTTTATTAGATTTAAAAGTTTAATTTTGTAAATTAGTTCATAGTGTTCTTCATTTTCCCAAAATTTTAGTCCAAAAAGTCACTGATTTTGAAAATAGGATATCTCTTTTATTATAATTCCAAATCACTTGATTTTGGTATCATTGGATTTCCTTTTTATCAGCTTTCTGTGGATAGCAAATTCATCGAATTCTGAGTTCATTTGTCCCTCCAATTTGACATTTGACCAAGGACTGTTCATCTTTCATCAGAAGTCAAACGTTCACTTTCGGGGTCAATTACTTTTGATTTACAAATCATAATTCAATAATTTTGGTCTTTTTACATTCCTCTGGTTCTTAGCTTTCCATTGACATAGAAATTGTAAGATTTGGATTTCATTTGACCATTTAATTTGAAGATTTTCTCTGAGGTGTTCATTTCAGGGATTTTCTGATAGTTGATTTTCAATAATTCATAATAAATCCACTTATTATCCAAAAATCACGAATTATATATCAATAAATTCCATTTTCTCTCTAGTTTCCAAATATGTAGATTTTTTAATTTTCTGACAACTTTTGATTCTCTGATTTTACAGAACACTTACTGTTGGTCAAAGTCAATGCTTTGACTTTTGACTTTTCTCTATCAAATCCGAGACTTCAATTCTTAGAACTTCTTATTTAGTCAATTTATATCGTTTCCATTCCTTAAATCTTATTTTCTCTTATTTAAAACTCTTTTTAAACCTAAGTTTGACCATGTCAACTCTGCTATTAAAGTCAACCCTGCTCTGTGTGGATCGACTCGATACTTACACATTACTTGATTTTATATCTTATATTTGTGAGTTCGGTTTTTATAAATTTTGTTTGACTAACATTTTTGTTATTTGACGACGCACGAAAACGATTCGTCAAGTCCCTTTCGGCCTCCGATCCGTGCGGTCCCTTGAAGCCTTTCTCCGAGCAATCGGTGTGCTCCGACGGATAGTGTACAACGGGATCCAAGCAGGAAATCCTGATAGCATGTGCGTGGATGTCCAAATTCGCGCCGGGGGGCAGATCATGAGTCAACTTCGTTTGGCTTCAGTAGACGCTGCCACCATCCTCATAGTGGAGTTACCACTCCCGCTGCCGACACACTGTCATGGTCTACATGTAGTCGAGGTATCCGTCTCTCAACCAGAGGCGATTAGCCCGGGGACAGAACGACACCTTCTTCGTGGAGTGTTTGTAAATGGCTCCCCTGCATCGACATCCCATGCAGCAGAGATAGCGCCCGGATTATCACTTGCACAAGTTCAGAACCGGACATCTACCCTATTCCGGCCTTGATCCTCCCTGCTGTCTCCCCAGCCCTCCAGGAGGAAAGGGTGGTCGTGGCTGTATCTACGGCCCCAGCTGTGTCAGACCAGCGAAGTGCTCCTAAAGCAAACGACACATCGGCCGTGCTGTCGGCCCCTGAACCAGACCCGTCTTCTGATTGCGTGTCGGAGCCCTCCCACGAAGCAAGCACGATCGTGTCCACCTCAGCGACCAATTACACCAAGGCTCCGCCTCCAGCCATACTCAAATCCTTTGGGATCTTCATGGGATGGATGGGTCGTCATTGCCCCTGCAGAGGGTGCTCGGTCCCTGCGCCGAAACCTCCATGGACAGGAAGGGCCGCAGCTGCAATTAAGGGCGTCACAGATGCGCCACAGGAAACAGAGGGACCACCCACCTCACTGCTAGCCTTGGTGCGGAGACCTTCATCGCTCCCCAGTAGAGATCGCCTCAAATATGGGCGCTACACGGGAGGCGGCCGACGGAGTAGACAGGGTTTCTAAATGAAGTGCATCTCATGGAATGTTCGTGGTCTCTGTGATGACAGACGGAGTGGGATCGTGGGATGCTACCTACGAGAGTGGGGGGCAGACATTATCTGCCTACAAGAGACAATGTCGAGTCAATTAGATCAACATTTTTGGACGGTCCTCTGGTGGGGGACCTCGGGGGCGGCCACTTGTATCGATGCCTAGGGCCGTTTAGGGGGTCTGATGTTGGCATGGAAGGAGGAGATGTTTGAGGTGAGCACTACTTGGCAGGGACGTCACATCGCAGTGACCAAATTAGTCGCCCACGTGGATGGTAGTCACCTAGTAGCTGCCTCAGCTTATGACCCCACAACAGTCTTGAGATGGGAGGAGCTATATGAGGACCTCAGACAACTATGCACTAGCTTCTCTGGAAGCCCGCTCATTATCAGCGGCTATTTTAATATTACCCTCGCTCCCGAAGATCGCCCACATGGGCTGAGTCGTCGAGACCCCGGCTCGACGCAGCTCCGGCTTTTATTAACCCACTTCGGCCTTCAGGAGATGGGGCAGGCGGACCGGCGCTACACATGGAGGGGCGCCACCGCCCAATCGTGCCTCGACCGATTTATTTGTTCGATCGAGATGCTGGAGCGCTTCCCATTGGCCGAGGTGACCTTCCGCCCGCGCCCCTTATCCGATCACACCCCTCTTCTTTGGTCTTCGCAAGTCGGGATGGAGAAGCCCCCTACTTCAAACTCGATCGTTCATGGCTGCGCGACGTCACGATTAAGGCAAGCATCGAGGGGTGGTGGGATAGTCAGATGGTCTTTGGGTCCGGCCTCGAATGGGTGACCAAGAAGCTGATAGGACTCCGCCTACACTTACTCTCCTAGAGACAGCAGATCCGGGTCGACAGGACCAGAGCACGTGACGCCAGTCTTGCTCGAAATCCAAGCTCTCGACGTCATGGAGGACTCTAGACCACTAACGGCCTTCGAAGCAAGGGAGCGGAAAGAAGAACCGCGAAGATGTGGCGTAGGTGGATCTTAGGGTTGAAATAGATTGGCGGCAGCGGTCCCAACAGCTGTGGTTGGTGGATGGAGACGCAAACACAAAATTCTTTCATCAGGCGGCGAATGGACGGCGTCGGTCCAATGGCATTGGTCGACTCCATGTGGGCTAGTTGGTTATCACGGGCCAAGCTGCAGCTGGGCAGGCACTAGCTGATCATTTCCGCTCGTTCTTCTGGCAGGGACCCCCTAATTCCTAGCGATGGACAGGCGCTGGGGCATCCACGCTCTCTCCAGACTGAGTAGCAACAACTTACGGGTCCCTTCCTCGAGGATGAAGTGAGGACATCAATCTATGGTTTGAATGCAGAAGGGGCACCGGGGCTGACGGGATCCCCAATTTTCTTTTACAAAGACTGTTGGGCTTGGGTCAGGCCGGACATCAAGGCGCTTATGACGGAGTTCCATGATCGTACTAGCAAGATGGATCACATCAACCGGGCGTTTATTACATTGCTGCCCAAGACACCCGGAGTTGAGCGGGTGGGCGACTTCTGGCCCATCTCATTGTCTAATATCATTTATCTCATCATCGCCAAGGTGCTTGCCAACCGACTCAGAGAGCCCCTGGGGACCCTCCAATCGACTTTTGTTCCGGGGAGGCAGATGGCGGATAGTGTTGTCGTTGCAGAGGAGATCATCGCTGCTTGGAAAAGGTCGGGAACCACCGGCTTCGTATGAAAGGTGGATTTCGCCAAAGAGAAAATGATTCTTTGGATTGGCGATTCCTCTGGAATGTCCTCAAGCGCCGTGGTTTTCCGGAGGCTTGGACCAATTGGATGAAGCATTGTGTATGCACCACGACATTTGCAGTACTGATTAACGGTAGGCCCCAAGGGGGATGGATTCACCCTGCAAAGGGGTATTAGGCAAGGGTGCTCGCTCACACCCCTTTTATTCTTGGCGGCCGATACGTTTGCTATCTGCGTGGAACGACTATGTATCCGTGGTTATCTCATGGGATTTCAGACCACGGGCCGGCCGGGGGATTCCACTACTCTAGTATGCAGACGACACCACTTTCTTCATCCGCAGATTGATGGTTGCAGCACACCACATTGCCACCATGATGGATATATTCTAGGATTTCTCAGGTCCGTAGCTTAATAGGAGTAAGTCCTCGATAATCGACATCAGATTGGCCGCAACAGAATTAGCTCAGGTCTCGGCAGTGTTGGCCACACCCGTCGCCTCGTTCCCTATACGCTACCTTGGACTTCCTTTGGCGGAGGGAAGACTCCGCGCTCGAGACTGGCAGCTGGTCATGGAGAAGATTGAGGCCCGCCTTGGAGGATGGCAGGCCCGGCATCTATCCCATGGAGGTCGATTGGTTCTATTGCAGTCTGTGCTAGCCGCCACTCTAATATATTTTATGGCAATATTCAGGATGCCGAAAGGGGTGCGGCATCAAATACAGACTATTATGCGATGGTTCTTCTGGCAGGGGACGCGACTATCTGAGTCTAGGGGGGTGGCCCTGGTCGCATGGAGGACCGTTTGTAGCCCTAAATCGCTCGGCGGACTCGGGATCCTGCATCTCAGACACACCAATACGGCCCTCCTCGCCAAATGGGTGAACCGTATCATGCAACAAGCCAAGGATCTAGTGGTGGTAGTTTTACGGGATAGCTACGGTGCGGCGATCGATTGGGAGACATGGTCGACCCCTCGTCGAGGTGACTCGGCCTTCATGCAGGGGCTAAGGCCAGTTTTCACTAGCAAGCAACCAAATTTCAGACCACGTGTGGGGGATGGCACCAGTTTTCAGTTTTTGGGAGGCCGACTAGTCAGGTCATAGGCGCTTTTCGAGCCACACATTTGTGGCTATACGCCCTAGCACTCGACCCGGGGGCCTCGTGTGGACAGTCTGGGACAGCTGGTTCCCATCTCTGCCCAACACCCTCTCGACCAGCGATATGCGGATATATTTACTTTGCATACAGCTCTTATCCCAATTCAGCTGTCAGAGAGGACTCCCAACGCCTGGGAGTGGTGCAGTGGCCTTTTCTCCGCCCGTGCCATCTATCGACATTTTCAAGACTTTGAGAGTACTCCAGATTCAGCTATACTCCTCAAATGCTGTCGTCTCCTCTAGAAGTATCGGATTCCGCTGAAGGTAAAGCTGTTCGGTTGGTTGCTCCTACGTCAGAGGCTGATGACGTGATCCCTCCAGCAAAGGTTCTGCCCGGACGCCGCGACGGAGTGTCCTCTGTGTGCTGGAGCAGCCGAAGACTACTCCCATCTTTTCTTCGAGTGTCAGTTCGCACAGATGGCATGGCGGGTTACACATATGAGTGGTCTGGGCACGTCCACAGCTGCCTCCTTTTGGCGCTCCATTAGCGTGGGGCCATTTTGACGCGCATCGGAATGGTAATCTATCTTCGCCACTCTGTGGTCGATCTGGCTCCACCGGAACGAAGTAGTCTTCAAAGGTCATCCCCCTTCAGCCAAGGCTTTTCAGCACGACTTAAGGGGGCTCATGTATTTCTGGAAACCGAGGAGGTATTGGCCTCTTGGGATTTAGACTTTTGTAACAGAATATTTGGTTCATCGTCATTCTATCAATGACAAATGGGGGGGGCACCAATCAGGGTGCCTCTTATGCTTTCTTAAAAAAAAAATAAAAAAACATAGACACAAACATAATCAAGTGAAGACAAAGACATCCTTGCAAAAGGACTTGTATTAGTACAAATAAAGATATGGTTCCATCAATGGTTGAATAAATCCATTGAAGCAAAGAATCTGACAATCAGTCAAGGAGAATACTGTACCCCGTCATTTGCTTTTCATGCTTCCTCGCAGATTATTACTCAACAACTATGCTAAAAATCTGCCTCCAACCGCGAAACTATTGAAAGATGGATAGGCCAACACTAGTTGAGAACTCATTCTACTTCAAACCACATTTTTGTGTCATTTTCCCCTCTATTGACCTTGAATGTTCCCCTTCTCCAACTACAATGATATCGTCGCCCTTCCTCTTTTTGCCTGCCACATAAAACTTTTCTCTCCTTTTACTTTTTCTTACTCATATTTCTTTTCTTCTTCTTTTCTATCTTTCGCTCTTTTGTTTTCCTTTTTTCTCCTATTGTCAATCCTCTAATTCCTCCACAAATTTTTCCCTAGTTTTTTTCTAGTTTTTTTTACTTCATTCTCCTTCTTCCTCACCTACCTTTTCTCGTCTTCCTTTTCTTCATACCCTCCCCCACTGATATCAGAGAACATAATAATAAAGTCATAAGGGATGAAACGCTTCTTCAAAGTAAACTAGTTAAAAAGCAAACCAAAACTTCTGACCTCAAATGCAATGGTGCAAAGGAATCAGCTAAAGGCTTGTCAAGCAATGGACTATTATCTGAAGCCTTGTAAAGCAATGGACACAAACCTAATCAAGTGTGGAGAAAGATATCCCTGCAAAATGATATGTATTAGTACAAATAAAGCTATGGATTCCTCACTCGTGCAACCAATATGTTAAAGCAAGAGCCCGACACTGAATGAAGGAAAATGTTGTACCCTATCATTAGACTTTCATGCTTCCGAGCAATTCATAATGGAACAACTGTCCCAAAAGTCCTCCGCCAACAGCAATAGTCTACAAAAATATGTATACACCAACGACAACAGTCTGCCTCAAAGCACATTATTTTGTCATTCTTCCCTCTATCGACCTCAAATGTTCCCCTTCTCCAACTAAACTGATATAGGCGCCTTCCTCTTTTTGACTATCACCACCACTTTTCCTCTCCTTTTAATTTTTTTTATATTTCTTTCAATTTCTCCCTCTCTTTTTTTCACTCTTTTTTCACATTTTCTTTACTTCATTCTCCTTCTTCCTCCCCTACCTTCTCTCGTCTTCCTTTTCTACCCGCCCTCCTCTATTGCCATCAGATGACACAAGAATAAACTCATTAGGGAAGAAACATTTCTTCAAAGTAAACTAGTTAAAAAAAGTAGATTGAAATTTTTACCTCAAATGCAACCTTGTAGATGAGAGATCAACTGAAAGCAATAGTATTATCTAACGCTTTCATGAGCCACGACACAAATTGATGTAGGCCACACTGCAGCCCAGGAGCCCATTTTCTACTATTATGGGCCAGTTCTTATTGGAGGCCCATTTAAAGCTATTTGGGCCTTGGGAGAATCCCTAGGACCTAACACATCTGTCAGAAAATCTCCTTGGGACTAGAAATATTTATGATATGCCTTGGAAACTACAAATATCTTTCTGGAGAGGCCTGACAAGGCCTAGAAGATTTCCCTTTTGCTTTTGTCACTTCTGTCTCTAACACATGCATGTTGTCAGAGTTGTATTTTCAAGACATTTTGTGTTGTCTTGTCATGGGTCTTGTCACTTGGATGACCCACTCACTTTTTGAGGCCTATATAAGGCCCCCAGTTGTAACACTTGAGAAGACAATTTGAAGTTATCCCTTTTGAGAGCTTTGCTTTCTTCTCTTGAGTGTTCTCCCTGTTAGAGAGTGCTCTGTGCTTCTAGATTCAAGTACACCCCTTGTGGATTCAAGGGTTGAAGAGGTTAGTTCTGTGGACTCAGAACCTAACCCTTCTTGAAGATGAAGGTTTGTGGATTTAAGCCATTGTTCTTCATTGTTCCTGCGCTGAGGCTGCGTCACAAATACAATCAAAAGTTGACAAAGATATCCCTGCAGAATGACTTGTATTAGTACAAATAAAGTTATGGTTCCATCGATGGTGGAATAAACCCATTAAAGAAAAATCCCGACTCTGAAATGAAGGAAAATATTATACATAATTAAACAACTATGCCACAAGTCTGCCGCCAACAACAATATTCTACTGAAAGGATGCATAGGCGGATAGTGATTGAGAACTTGTTTTGCCTCAAAACACATTGTTGTGTCATTTTTCCCTCTATCGACCTCGAATGTTCCCTTCCTCCAACTACACTGATATGGTTGTCCTTCCTCTTTTTGCCCGCCACCACAACCTTTCATCTCCATCATCAATCCTCCAATTTCGTCCACAATTTATTTCTCTAGTTTTTTTTCTCTTTTTTTTACTTCATTCTCCTACTCCCTCACCTACCTTTTCTCATCTTCCCGCCCTCCTCCACTGCCATCAGATGACACAATAAGAAACTCATTATAGAAGATGCACTCATTAAAATTAAACTAGTTAAAAAGCACATCAAATTTTTACCACAAATGCAACCGTGCAGAGGAGGAATCAACTGAAAGTGACAGTATTATGTGAAGCTTTGTCGACCTAAAGATATCCCTGAAACAGTATTATGTTTAGACAAAGATATCCCTGAAAAATGACTTGTGTTAGTACAAATAAAGCTATGGTTCAATTGTTGGTGGAATAAATCAATTGAAGAAAGAACTCAACACCAAATGAAGGAGAATACCATACCCTGTCATTAGATTTTCATGCTTCCCATCAGATTATAATTGATTAGTTGTGCCACAAGTCTGCCGCCAACAAAAACACTCTATTGAAAGATGGATATAACGACAGTGATTGAGAATTTATTCTGCCTCCTCACCAAATGCCTTGGGATTCGGGAAATCAACCATACGAATTCGGCCCTCCTCATCAAATGGGTGTCTCGATTGATGCATCCACCAGGAGATTTGGTGACCCGAGTCCTTGCCTTATTCGAGGGGCCTCGGCCTTTTAGAAGGGTCTTTGGCTTGTGCTCTCCAAGGTGCAGGCCTTTTTCCATCCTTGCTTGGGGGACGGCTCGCACTTCCATTTTTGGCCGGACGGGGAGAGGGGTGCTGCAAAGCCGATTCTCACATTTCTATGCTTTGGTTTGGGATCGGCATTATTGGACCAATGCTTGGGTGCCTAAGGCCCGTGGTAGACTATCAACCCCATATGGTTCCTAAGAACTTCTTGATCTCCAGTACTTCCTGGAAGCCTTTCAGCCGAGTGAGGCTGAGACTAACAGATGGCTATGGTCTGGCGCCGTCTTCTCCACCAGAGCTGCCTATGCGCGGCTAGGCACTAGCTCCCCTCCAGATCTGGCTCCAACATTGGCCACATGCAGGCTTATCTGGAAGAGAAAGATTCCACTAAAGGTGAAGATCTTCGGGTGGCTCCTCCTCTGAAAACGCCTCCTGATGCGATACGCGCGCAGCAGGTGGATCGCCGGGTAATTGGCTAGCTGCCCTATGTGCTCGAGGGAGGACGAGGACTGCTCCCACCTCTTCTTCTGATGTCTTGTTGCATAGGAGGCATGGGGCTCGGAGGGGTCCTTCGGCGTGGACTCCACTAGTCACCGTCCATACCGCTGTGAAGCGGAGTGGCAAAAACTCTTTGCACTACTCTGGGCTCTTTGGCGCCACAGAAATGAGGTCATCTTCCGGGGCCGTTCACCCTCGGCCGCGACAGCTATCTATGATGCCCTTAAATTGTACTTAGCAGATAGGATAAATATACAACAGGAAGTGATAGTTAGACTCTAATGGTCACTTTACAACGGCTAGTAGCGATAGGGTAGGTTTACAATTTACAAAAAGTATAAAAAGAAATAGTTTTATGCATTGGGTAGATTTGTAAAATAGGAATATTCACAACACTCCCCCTCAAGTGCGGGAATGGATGCTCTTCATTCCAAGCTTAGAGACATGCTTTAAAGAAACTTTAGCTAGGAGTCCCTTTGTGAATATGTCTACATAGTGCTCTGCAGATGTGACATGAGTAATACATATAACTTTCTCCTCCAACTTCTCTTTGATACAAAAATGATCCATATCAACATGTTTGATTATGTCATGGTAGATTGGGTCATAGGCAGTACTGATTGCTAAATTGTTGTCTCACAACACTTGGATTGGTTTGTCAAAGGAAATTTGTAGATCTTTTAGAATACTCTGTTTCCAGATTACTTCATCAATTCTACTTAACAAAGCTCTGAACTCCGCCTCTGTGTTGTAGAAACAATGTTTTGCTTCTTGCTTCTCCATGTGGTTAGGTTTCCTCCTAAGAAGGTATAATAGCCCGTAGTCGATCTGCAATCAATTCAAGAACTTGCATAGTCTGTATAAATCGCCAAATCCAACTTGTTTTCTTGAAGGTTAGTCCATGTCCTGATGTGCCTTTGAGGTACCTCAACACCTAGAGAGCTGTGTGAAAATGAGATCTATAGGGACTATGCATAAATTGGCTCAGTACATTGACTTAGTAAGAGATGTCAAGACGTGTGTGAGCTAAATATAGCAGTTTACCAATTAGCTTTTGATATGAGCTTGTCTCGATTCTAGGATCATCATTGTTTATTGTTAGTTTGTGGTCTCTATCCTTGTTCAATCATTGATTTGTCTATTTACTAGTTTGGTTTCTTCTAAAAGATCCAAGATATCTTTTTTTTAGTCATAATTAGGCCAGTACTAGATCAAGCTACTTCCATTCCTAGGAAGTATCTTAGAGGTCACAATTTTTTCTATTTCAAAGTATTGAGTTAGATGTTTCTCCATTGCAGCATTTGCTCGTGTATCAATACCTATGATAATAATATCATTGACGTATACAATAAGAATTGAAACCTTCCCTGAAGTTGAGTGTTGGTAGAATAAAGTATGGTCTCCATGACATTGTCTTTATCCAAGCATTAGCATTGTTTGCGTAAACTTTCCAAACCATGCTCTTGGAGACTTTTTTAAACAATATGCCTTCTTTAGTTTGCAGACTTTAGCTATAACACCAATTTTTTTTATAACCAGGAGGAATCTCCATCTAGATCTCCTCATCTAATTCTCCATGGAGGAATGCATTCTTAATGTCATACTGCTACATATCCTAGTCTAGATTTACTACCAATGATATTAATACTTTAATTGTATTCACTTTAGCTACTAGTGCAAAAACGTCTCTTTATAATCTATTCCATAGGTTTGGGTATACCCCTTGGAAACTAAGGGGGCCTTATAACTCTCTAATGTTCCATCAAATCTATACTTGATGGTAAAGACCCACCTAAAGCCCACAGGCATTTTCTCTTGTGGTTTTTGAATTATATCCCAGGTGTGATTTTGAGCTAGAGCAAGCATCTCCTCATCCATTGCCTCCCACTTGAGAGCTTCACCTACTGCTGTTGGGATCAATGTTTGATTCAGAGTTGTGAGAGAGCTCTTATATTAAGGTGAGACCTTTTGATATGTCAAGAAATTTGTAATACTATGAGTTGACGGGAAAGACAAGCTCTCCTCCTTAGTGTTGACTTCAGGAATGCTATATTTTGTTGAGTAGTCTTCTGTGTGATTGATGTCATCTTTTCTTGGGGTTGTAGGTTGGTCTTTTGATCGGATCAAAGGGATCCTTTCCTCTATTTTGGTGCATCTGACATCGTATTTGGGAAATGTACTAAGTGTTATAGGGTCATTTTTTTGATACCTCTTTCATAATTGAAGATGGAATTGGAGGAGAGTCTGGAGAAAGTGGTGAATCTTCTATTCGTTGAAGATGTGGGTGATTGTCAGACTCTCCTTTGCATATCTTAGAGAATTGAGGGAAAGGAATGATATATTGTTAGACTGATAAACAAAGTTTTTTTCATCAAAGGTAGCATCTTTGGTAATGAGAATCTTTCTTGTAGTAGGGTGGTAAAATTAGTATCCCTTTTTGATTTGAGAATATCTAACAAATATACATTTTAAAGCCTTTGTGGAGAGTATATCAGAGTGAATATTGTGTCTCAATATTCTAGTATCTTAATAGGACTTCTATCCCCTAGAGTCTTAGATGGCAGGAGATTAATGATATGGATTGCAGTCATTATTGCAAAACTCCATAAATGTTTGGTAGGGCTGATTGAACAATTAAGGTCCCCAATCTTTCTTTCAGCCAAGCCATTCTGTTGAGGGGTATACAGGCATGATGTTTCGTGTCTAATTCCCTCTTTGTCAAAGGATTCCTTTAACTCTCGATTACAGAAGTCTCTGGCATTATCTGTCCTAAAACCTTTAATATCTACGGCAAACTGTCTTTTGATGAAGTGGTATAATTTTTGTAGAATGTCATTTACTTATGTTTTCTGTCTAAGTATGAATAGCCAACCAAATCTAATGTGATCATCGATGCAAACTAGGAATCATTTGAAACCATTCATGTCTATATGTGGGGATGGCCCCCATATATCACAATGAATGAGCTGAAATGGTGAGGTTCATATATTATTTTCGAGGAGATAGGTTTTACGTTTTAGTTGAGCAAGTTTTGTAAAACAGGGATAGATGTTTTTTAGAGTACATGTTTTTTAGAGTAGCAAAAGAAGGGTATCCTAATTTTCAGAGTAGATTTGTAAAACATGGATATTCACAACAGACACAACAATAAACCCAATAGGATAAAATGCTTCTTCGACGTAAAATAGTTAAAAATCAGACCAAAATGTTTTACCTCAAATGCGAAGGTGTAGAGGAGAAATCCACTTAAGTTGATAGTAATCTCTCACACTCTGTCGAGTAATGAACACAAACATAATCAGCTATAGACAAAAATATCACTGCAAAAAATGTATATTAGCACAAATAAAGCTATGGATTTATCACTCATGCAACCAATACGTTCAAAAAAATAAACCAAAACCAATTGAAGGAGAATGATGTACCGTGTCATTTGATTTTCATGCTTCCCGACAGATTATAATTCAATAGTTGTGACACAAGTCCGCCGCCAATAGTGACACTCTAGTGAAAGATGAATAGGACGACAATGATTGAGATCTCATTCAACCTAAAACCACATTTTTGTGTCACTTTCCCTCTATCAACCTCGAATATTTCCCTTCTCACAATACACTGATATGACCACCCTTCCTCTTTTTACCCACCACCAAACCTTTTCCTCTCCTTTCACTTTTTTGTTCATCTTTTTTTTTGTTCTTTTGTTTATATCACTCTTTTTTTTCTTTTCCCCCATCGTCAATCCTCTGATTTCCTCCACACTTTGTTCACTAGTTTTGTTTTCTTCTTTTTCTTTACTTCCCTCTCCTTCTTTCTCACCTACCTTTTCACGTTTTCCTTTTCTTTGCCTCCTCCGCTGCTATCGGATGACACAACAAAAAACTCATTAGGGAAGAAACACTTCTTCAAGGCAAACTAGGGAAAAGGTAGACCAAAACTTTTTACCTCCAATGCAATCATGCACAGGAGGGATCTTCCGAAGGTGAAAATATTGTCTCTGTGGAGCAACAAACACAAGCATAATCCACCATAGACAAAGATATCCCTGCAAAATAATTTATATTAGCACAAATAAAGCTATCAATTCATCACTCGTGCAACCAATACGTTAAAGAAAGAAACTGACACCGACTGAAAGAGAATGATGTACCGCGTCATTCAATTTTCATGCTTCCCCGCAAATAATAATTCAATAGTTCTGTCACAGGTCTGCCGCCAACAGCGACACTCTAGTGAAAGATGGATTCGACGATAGTGACTGAGATCTCATTCTGCCTAAAACCACATTTTTGTGTCACTTTCCATGTATCGACCTTGAATGTTCTCCTTCTCACAATATGCTGCTATGGTCGCATTTCCTCCTTTTGCCCGCCACCACAACTTTTCCTCTCCTTATTTTTTTCTTCTTTCTTTTTTTCTTCTTTTCTTTTTTTCTCTCTTTTTTTTTTCCTTTTTTTCTCCCATCATATATCCTTCGATTTCCTCCACACTTTTTTCTCTAGGTTTTTTTTCTCCCTTTTTTTATTTCACTCTTCTTCTTCCTCGCCTACCTTTTCTTGTTTTCCTCTTCTTCGCCCCCTCCTCCACCGCTATTGGGTCAGACAACAATAAACTCATTAGGGCATAAAAGCTTCTTCAAAGTAAGCTAGTCAAAAAGCAGACCAAACTTTTTACCTCAAATGCAACATTGCACAGATAGGATCATTTGAAGGCAACAGTATTGTCTCACCCTCTGTGGAGCAACGGACACAAGTATAATCCACTATAGACAAAGATATCCCTTCAAAATAATTTATATTAGCACAAATAAAGCTATCAATTCATCAATCGTGCAACCAATACCTTAAAGAAAGAGACCGACACCGATTGAAGGAGAATGATGTACCACGTCATTCGATTTTCATTCTTCTCGGCAGATTATAATTCAACATTTCTGCCACATGTCTGCCACCAAGAGTGAAAGATGGATAAGACAACAATGAATGAGATCTCATTCTGACTCAAACCACATTTTTGTCAGTTTCCCTCTATCAACCTCGAATGTTCTCCTTCTCACAATTTGCTGATATGGTCACCCTTCCTCCTTTTTTTCCAACCCCCCCCCCCCCCCACCACAGAATTTTCCCTTCCTTGTTTTTTTTCATCTTTCTTTCCTTTTTTTCTTTTTCACTCTTTTTTCACTCTTTTTTTTTTTAATTTTTTTTTTCTCCCATTTCCTTTGCACTTTTTTTCTCTAGTTTTTTTCTCCCTTGTTTTCCTTCACTCTTCTTCTTCCTAACCTACCTTCTCTTCTTTTCCTTTTCTTCACCCCCTCCTCCACTGCTATCAGATGACACAACAATAAACTCATTAGGGCATACACACTTCTTCAAAGTGAACTAGCAAAAAACCAGATCAAAATTTTTATCTCAAATCCAACGATGCACAGGAAGGATTGTCTGAAGACGACAATATTGTCTCGCGCTACTGTGGAGCCACAAACATAAGCATAATCCACTATAGACAAAGATATCCCTGAAAAATAATTTATATTAGCACAAATAGAGATTTCAATTCATCACTTGTGCAAAACAATACATTAAAGAAAGAAACCGACACTGATTGAAGGAGAATGATGTACTGCGTCATTCGATTTTCATGCTTCCCAGTAGATTATTTTTTATGAGAAGATTTCCAAGCAGATTATGATTCAATAGTTGTGACACAAGTCCGCTGCCATTAGTGACACTCTAGTGAAACATGAATAGGACGACATTGATTGAGATCTCATTCTGCCTCAAACCACGTTTTTGTGTCACTTTATTTCTATCGACCTCGAATATTCCCCTTCTAACAATATGCTCATATGGTCGTCCTTCTTCCTTTTCCCCGTCACCACAACTTTTCCTCTCCTTTTACTTTTTTTTTCCTCCTTTTCCTTCTTTCGCTCTTTTTTTTCCCTTTTTCTTCTCCCATCATCAATCCTCTGATTTTCTCCACACTTTTTTTCTAGTTTTGTTTTCTTCTTTTTCTTTACTTCACTCTCTTTCTTTTTCACCTACATTTACTCATTTTATTTTTCTTTTCTCCTTCCTCCACCGCTATCGAATGACACAACAATATACTCATTAGGGCATAAATGCTTCTTCAAAATAAACTAGTATAATAGCAGACCAAAACTTTTTACCTCAAATGCAACTGTGCACAGGAAGGATCATCTAAACGCGACAGTATTGTCTCACGCTCTATGGAGCAACAGACACAAGCATAATCCACTATAGACAAAGATATCCCTGAGAAATAATTTATATTAGCACAAATAAACCTATGGATTCATCACTTGTGCAACCAATATGTTAAAGAAAGAAACTGACACCAATTGAAGGAGAATGATGTACCGCCTCATTAAATTTGCATGCTTCCCAGTAGATAACAAAAATAGTTCTGCCACAGGTTTGCCACCAACAGCGACACTCTAGTGAAAGATGGATTGGACCACATTTGTGTGTCACTTTCCCTCAATTGACCTCGAATGTTCCCCTTTCTCACAATAGGCTGATATGACTGCCCTTCCTCCTTTTCCCTGCCACCACAACTTTTCATCTCCTTGTTTTTTTATCTTTCTATTCTTTTTTTCTTTTTCTCTTTTTTTGCTCTTTTTTTATCTTCCTTTTCTCCCATCGTCAATCCTCTGATTTCCTCCACACTTTTTTCTCTTGTTTTTTTCTCCCTTCTTATACTTCACTCTTTTTCTTCCTCACCTACCTTTTCTTCACCCCCTCATCCACTGCTATCAGATGACACAACAATAAACTCATTAGGGCAAAAACGCTTCTTCAAAGTAAACTAGTATAAAAGCATACCAAAACTCTTTACCTCAAATGCAACGGTGCACAGGTTGGATCATCTGAATGCGACTGTATTGTCTCACAAGAATAATCCACTATAGATAAAGATATCCCTGAAAAATAATTTATATTAGCACAAATAAAGTTGTCGATTCATCACTTGTGTAACCAATAAGTTACACAAAGAAACATGCACTGATTGAAGGAGAATGATGTACCATGTCATTATATTTTCATGCTTCGCGGTAGATTATAATTCAACAGTTCTGCCACACCTCCACCATCTCCAACAGCGACACTCTAGTGAAAGATGGATAGGACGACAATGATTGAGATCTCATTCTGCCCAAAACCACATTTTTGTGTCACTTTCCTTGTATCAGCTTCGAATGTTCCCCTTCGCACAATACACTGATATGGTTGCCCTTCTTCCTTTTCCCCGCCACCACAACTTTTCCTCTGCCTCTTTTTTCTTCTTTCATTTTTTTTTCTTCTTTTCCTTTTGTTGCTCTTTTTTTTTCTCCCATCATCAATCCTTTGATTTCCTCCACACTTTTTTCTCTAGTTTTCTTCTTTTACTTTACTTCACTCTTCTTTTTCGTCACCTACCTTTTCTCGTTTGCTTTTTCTCTGCCCCCTCCCACGCTATCGGATGGCACAACAATAAACTCATTAGGGCATAAACGTTTCTTCAAAGTAAACTAGTTAAAAGCCAAACCAAAAATTTTTACCTCAAAAAGTTTTATCCTGCAACGGTGCACAAGTAGGATCATTTGAAGGCGATAGTATTGTCTCACGCTTTGTGGAGCAATGCACACAAGCATAATCCACTATAGACAAAGATATCCCTGCAAAATCATTTATATTAGCACAAATAAAGCTATCAATTCATCACTTGTGCAACCACTACGTTAAAGAAAGAAACCGACACCGATTGAAGGAGAATGATGTACTGCGTCATTCGATTTTCATGCTTCCCGGCAGATTATAATTCAATAGTTCTGCCGCACCTCCATCTCCAACGAGTGACACTCTAGTGAAAGATATATAAGACGACAACAATTGAGATCTCATTATGCCTCAAATCACATTTTTGTGTCACTTCACCTCTATCGACCTCGAATGTTTCTCATCTAACAACACCCTTAATATAGTCACCCTTCCTCTTCCCCCCCCCCCCCCCACCATAACTTTTCCTCTACTTCTTTTTTTTCATTTTTTTCTTCTTTTCCTTTTTTTCTCTTTTTTTCTTTTTTTATCTCCCATCGTCAATCCTCTGATGTGTTCCACACTTTTTTTCCTTAGTTTTTTTCTCCTTTGTTCTACTTCACTCTTCTTCCTCACCTACCTTTTCTAGTTTTCCTTTTCTACGCCCCGTCCTTCACTGCTATTGCATAACACAAGAAAAAACTCATTAGGGAAGAAACACTTGTTCAAGGAAAACTAGTACAAAGGCAGAACAAAACTTTTTACCTCCAATGCAACAGTGCACAGGAGGGATCATCCCAAGGCAATAGTATTGTCTCACACTCTATGGAGGAATAGACACGAGCATAATATACTATAGACAAAGATATCCCTGCAAAATAATTTATATTATCACAAATAAAGCTATCGACTTATCACTCATGCAACTGATATGCTAAAGAAAGAAACCAACACCAATTGAAGGAGAATGATGTACCGCGTCATTCGACTGCCATGCTTCCCGTCAGAGTATAACTGAATAGTTCTGCCACAGGTCTACCGCCAACAGTGACACTCTAGTGAAAGATGGATAGGACGACGGTGATTGAGATCTCATTCTGCCTCAAACCACATTTTTGTGTGATTTTTCCCTCCGTCAATCTCCAATGTTCCCCTTCTCCAACTACATTGATATAGTTGTCCTCTTTTTGCCCACCACCACAACTTTTACTCTCCTTTTACTTTTTTTCTTCTTTCTTTTTTGTTCTTCACTCTTCTTCTTCCTCACTTAGATTTTCTCATTTTCCTTTTCTTCGCCCCCTCCTCTACCACTATCAGATGACACAACAATAAACTCATTAGGGCAGAAATGCTTCTTCAAAGTAAACTAGTTAAAAGGCAGACCAAACGCTTTACCTCAAATGCAACAGTGCACAGGTAGGATCATCTATAGGCGACAGAATTGTCTCACCCTCTGTGGAGCAATGGACATGAGCATAGTCCACTATAGACAAAGATATCCCTGAAAAATAATTTATATGAGCACAAATAAAGCTATCGATTCATCACTCGTGCAACCAATACATTAAAGAAAGAAACCAACACCGATTGAAGGAGAATGAAGTACCGTGTCATTTGATTTTCATGCTCCCCGGCAGATTATAACTCAATAGTTCTGTGACGAGACGAGACCTCGAGGTCGTCGATTTCACACTGTCTCGTGTCAAAAATTAATCCGAACTTACCAATTTGGGGAATTAAGAGTGAATTGAAGGGTATAATGTTAAATAAGGGTCAAATCCACAGGGAATTAAGGTATTTTCGAGATATCCTTTGGAATTTGGTCAAATTGGACGATGAATTGAGGTGAGAAATTAGGGAAAATGATGTTTTTAGAAAGATAACTCAAATATCTATCCGTGGAATCAAAAATCGCTCGATTTGGATTAGTAATCACGGAGGAATCAAAGATGGAAGTGGGAGGAAGTTTTCGGAATCACGAAGAACACCAATTGAAATTAAAATGAAATTAAACTTAAATTGAAATCCTAAACCTAAAATTGATGATACATGACGATAGATAAGAGGAATAACTTGTTTTCTAACCCGAGATAACGATCAAATCGATCCAATTGATTGCCGGATCGACAGCTATTCATTCCGTGAATTCAATCGTGAACATCGGTGTTCAAGAGACAAATTCTCCTCGCACGATCGTCGAAATCTCTCTTATAAACACTCCGTGGACACGATTTCGAGTCTAGAAGCGATTACAAGAGAGAGATTCAAGAGAGGAAGGGTATAGATTGATCAATTAGGTGAAATCCCTCAAGAATACATACAACGACGAAGAACTCGTCTATTTATAGGGCGAAATGGGGAAAACCGTTCGATCTCCTTGATTAACGGTCGTGATGAAACGGTTCATCACGAACTGTTATAATTAAATCCCAGCCGTTCGATCGCGATCTGACGCGTGAGATGAGCTTGGATCGTATGCGTTTAAAAATGCGTCGATTAGTGACCGTTATAACTCCCTTTAATTGACACGTGCGTTGATCTCGATCGGTGGTCCGCGAGCGCATCTGATCGACGTGTGATATCGACGCGCGCCGTTGATCCAACGCCTCTCCTCGCTCCACGTAGCCTGCATTTAAAAACTGTGTGGGACTTTAGTCCCACACGGAAAAAGTTAGTGCGATCCGTCGGGTTTATAATGCCCGACGGATTAAGAGGCTGAATACCTTTTCCGGGCTACGGAAAGCTGAAAACCTCTATTATATATGATATATAAATAAACTATATAAATATAAAACGCGCCATGTAGGCGCTGCGCAGGTCCGCGTGGCTCTGCCACGTGGCCTTGCGTGCCACGTCGCACCCGCGTGGGACCTGCGCGCTTTTTGCACTTTTTTTATTTATTTTAAACATTTTTAAATCGAAATTAAATCACAAAAAAATCAGAAAAAAAATCCCTAAAATTGTAAAAATCATATCTTTTAAAATACAACTCCAAATTAATCCAAATTTCTTTCATTTGATCTGAAATTTAATTATCTATCATTCTAAAAAGTCAAATTATTTAAATAACAAGAGATTTAATTCTTATTTCAAAAATACATTCATTTCTTTAAGATTTTAACTTTAGAAAATTAAATGAATGTTTATAAAAATGATTTCTCTTATTATTTAACTTTAAAAACACTTATAATCTCAAGTAAAGATGGGTTATAAAATCTTTTAATCTTTAATTTGTCATAATTAACCCTAAATTAACGCATTTTGAGATTATAACATAAAATTGCATAGAATGATAGAAATGCACTCAAAATATGATAACATGCATATAAATGGAATGTTTTATGCCTTATTTTGCATTAATAATCATGTTTTATCATGTTAAGATTGCATGTTATCATTCTGTCACAGGTCCACTACCAACAGCGACACTCTAGTGAAAGATGGATAGGACGATC
>JAHCZF010000103.1:0-20641 GCA_024174645.1 Lemna minuta
GGAATCAAGTGCTGATATCATTTTTATCAGTCAGAATGCTTCAGTGGCACATTGATATCAAACATAATCAAGGTGCATGATGATAATGGTGAATGAGGAGATGGAAAATAATACTACTTCATGTGCTTCCTCACCACTGACTATGCAGAAAAACATCTCAAAGAAGGCCAATCAAATGTAAAATGCCCATTGAGAGACATCTCTTTGATCTCTAAGGTGCACACATAAAAAATTCTCTGTACTCTTTGAGGACAACTTGCAAGATATGCCTCATGATGATGAACCTTTTGGTCATGAACCCTTATATATTGCCATTGGACTGCAGATAACATCTTGGAAGGAATTCACCGTAGACTCCATCCACTGTAGATAGTAGGAAGGAATTCGCCTAAGACTCCATCCACCTTAGACACTAGGAAGGAATTCGCCTAAGACTCCATCCACCTTAGACACTAGGAAGGAATTCGCCGTAGACTCCATCCACCGTAGACACTAGGAAGGAATTCACTGGAGACTTCATCCACCGCATACCCTAGGAAGGAATTCACCGTAAACTCCATCCACTGTAGACACTAGGAAGGAATTCACCGTATACTCCATCCACCGTAGACACTAGGAAGGAATTCACCATAGACTCCATCCACTGTAGACACTAGGAAGGAATTCACCTGCTAAGTCATGGACCCCCTTTAAGTAGGGTTTCACTTAGGAGTACAAGGATGGACTGACTAGGTCATATCACAACTAATAAGTTTAGTAGACATAGGTAGAAATGCAACAAAATAATGAATGCAGAGGAAAATAACATTAAATAACAAAAATGAAACATTCAGCTCCCCTCCTTTAAATTGTGTGTAGTTGTCCTCCTTGCCACTAAATAAATGGAATGTGTTTCTTAGGAGTCCTCTTGCTCGAATATCTCTAAGTTGCTCTAATAATGGAATATCAGAGATATCAATTCTCATTGATAAAGTGTTGATTGATTACGATATGCTTTTTGTTTGTCTATGTTGAACAAGATTGTGAGCAATACCAATGGATGGTTTGAAATCACAATACATCTTGATGGCTCCCTAGGTTAATAAATTTATGTCATATGTATATAAGGGTTGAACTCTAATTGTTGTAAATCAAAATATAAGAATACAAACCTTTATATGTAGAGAAAAAAAGGAAAAACATAATGATATGCCCAATGCTAGACCAAAGTCTTGATTGGCAGGTTTTATTAGATTATAATCTCACAATTCCCCTCGAGCTAGAGTGTATAGATGACGCAGCCTTAGCGTAGGAACGATGAAGAGCATCGGCTTGAATCCACAATGACGCAGCCTTAGCGGAGGAATAATGAAGACCAATGGCTTGAATCCACAAACCTTGCTATTCAAGAAGGGTTAGAATCTGAATCCATAGAACTAACCTCTTCAACCCTTGAATCCACAAGGGGGTGTGCTTGAATCCACAAACACTTAAGCACTCTCAAAAGGAAGAACACTCAGAAAGAAAGCAGAGCTCTCAAAAAGAGATAACTTCAAATTGTATTCAAGTGTTACAATTGGGGGCCTTATATAGGCCTCAAAGAGTGAGGGGTCACCCAAGTGACAAGACCCATGAAAAGACAACACAAAAGTCTTGAAAATACAACTCTGACAACATGTATCTGTTAGAGACAAAACTGACAAAACATAAAGTAAATATTTTAGACATTGTCAGGCCTCAGCAGAAAGATATTTGAAGATTCCAAGACCTATCATAAATATTTATGGTTCCTAGGTGATCTTCAACAGAATATGTCAGGTCATTGGGATGCTCCCTTGGCCCAATAAGCTTTTAATGGGCCTTGATGCAGGACGCGGTTGTGAAAACCCTTGTGCCTGATCAATGGGACTGAGGCTAACTGAAGATAGTGTGGTCAAACCTAATCGACCGGTAGGCGAGTCCTAGACCCTAAGTAGGAGACCTAACCTAAACCTAAGTACAAGTAGGTGTGCCGATCAGCGGAGTCGACTCCGGATGACCCGGGGAAACTCTTGATGATGGATAGGGTGAGATCCTCTCGATCTATGTCCAGAGGCGTGGAAGTTGCTCGTCGTGGAGTAGCCAGGAGGCTGCAGTCCATGCTCGGTACTGGACCTGACGTACGCGTCAGAAATCTCAAACCTATACTCGTACTACCCTATATACGTCGTCCGACGGTGGTGGAGACGAGTAAAGGGAAATGCTTCGAAATGTAATTAGACTTTAAAATACGGGGCGCGATGCCCGGTGGGTCGGGGCGTAGTGGAGGGTCAGCTCGGCCACGTCGACCGGAGAAGGAGAGACAATGGACTCGAGCACGAGGAAGCGAAGAGGTGCAGGGTGCGATGGGATCGCGGCGGGATAGACAGCTCCCGAGCAGACTGGGTCAGCGGGGAGACGAGCGAGGAGTGGGGGTCGAACCTCGGGGGCGTGGAACAAGACGATTCAGCGCAGGCCAACGGGTTCAGGCAGATCGCGGGGCACAGGTCGGGCCAGGCGCGATGCGTGATCCTGACAGGGCGTGTTCACGGCTCGGACTGGCCCTGGGCACAGTCCAGCGAATGCAACGCGGGCTAGGCGGGACTTGGGACTGGTAAGCCGGCTGTGCAGGGTGGCCGGGTCGGCATGGGGTAACCCGTGAACATGCAGGCAGACCGTGGCTACCCCGTTGACTGGCGGGTCGAAGCTGGTTGCTGATTGAGTTCCGCGAAAAGGTTGGACTTCTGTGGAAATGGAAGCCGCGTGGTACGAGACTGCGGTGCGGATGGGCAGGGAATTGGGAGGAATTCAAGTTTTCGAGCAGTGAATTTGGCAGTGAGGCGAGTTCATCCTGGACGAAGAAGATGCGAATGCGGAATCGGGAAAGTTTCGTGATGCAGAGGTTTCGTGAATTCGTGAGATCGAAGTCGTGAATTCGCGCGTCCGCGAGTCTTGAATTCGGGAATTTCGTGAAGTACACGGGAAGAAATTCCGGGAAGATGGGGAGATTGGAGGGGCGATAGGGGAGGGAGGAAACCGACCTGAATTAATTTAGGTGGGATGGCAAAATTTGGTCGGGTGAATGCGGGGCTCGTCAGAGCGTGGAGAGGAGGCTGGGAAGTGGGTTGACGAGGAAATTCGGGAATGCAGGGAGGGTATGGGCGTTGAGCGGCGATCGAAATTGGGGGAGAGGGTGACAGAACGCGAGGAGGATGTGGAAGAGGGGAGGGAAATTCGGGGCTGCGACGGGAAGGAAAGGGAATGGCGTTGATGGCTGTGTTGCACGACGGGAAATTGCAGGGAGACGGTAGGGAATGGATCACGGTTGCGGGGTGGGGAAGGAAAGTTCGTCGGGTTGAGCGGGGGAGGGGAGAGTGGCAAGCGGGATTTCGGGAATTCAGAATGCGTGAGGGAAATTGAATTTGAGAATTCGAAATTCGAGAACTCTTGACATTGGGAAATTTTTAACTCAATTCCAGCCGGTAATGTCGATTTCGACTAAGGCGTGGAGGGAGGCGGTTGCAGGGTAACGATCTGAGGCAGATTTGGGAATGTGGGGGTGGGGGAAACTAGCGGGGCGCGCGGAAGGGAAAATGCTAGTTGTGGTGATAGAGAGAGAGAGAGAGGGGAGGATGTGCGTGGAATAAATCTGCGAAAGGGGATTCGCGGGTGGACAATTTCGATGGAGGGGTAGGGCGAGGCGAGGAACTTGGCAAGGTCCACGGGTTGGGGAATAGGAGGGGCGTCGGGAAGAGGAGGGGAGGTGGACGTCGGAGTGAAGGTTTGGTCGTGGAAAGGAGGTGGGAATTCTACACGGAATTCTGCAGGAGTGAGGGTGAAGAGGATGACCGTGCGGGCGAAGGTGAGAGAAAACGCTGGGAGGGAATTGGAGGGTCGCGAGATGTCGAATTGTCTGCGATTCAGTTCGGGAGATTGGATTGAGGGGATAGCGAGCAGACGAACTTGACAAGGGGTGTCGCGGTAGGGAGACGGAAAGTTAGGAAGGTAAATTGTTTGCGCGTGGAGGGGAAGAGGAACGAGAAGAATCCGGATGGGCGCGTGGGATGAAATTTCGGGGGATGGCTGGCGGTGGACAGATGTGAGCGACGTGATGGGGAGGATGATGGGTCACGGAACGACGAGCGGGAAGTTGGTGGAGGGAGAAGGCGTCGACGCAGGAGGGGAAAGGAGAGAGAGAGAGGCGCGTCCTGAGGCGGGGAGGGACGTAATGACGTTGGCGACAGAGGTGGTCGGAGAATTCAAAGGGGGACGAGGAAGGTGGAATCAGGATTTGGCTTGGGAATGCGGGGAGGGGGATAATCGGGGTGGCGCCGGGAATGAGGAGGGCTTGGAGGTTCACCGGAGAGGGAAATCTAGCGGTGGAGAAGTCAGGAAAGGCAGCGGGGAGGATGGGAGAGAATGGGGAAGCTCGTGGAGGGGAAGCACAACGTTGGAGCGGGAGGAGCTGGGGATGGCCGGAGATGGAGGTGGCAGTGATGGCGGCGCGGCGGTCCGGTGGTGGCAGCGGAGGCGGCACAAGGGCGGCAGCGGCTTGGGGACGGCGGCGTCGCGATGAGTGGCGGCGGTCGTCACGGCGGTGAAGGAGTGGCGGCGGTCGTCACGTCAGCGGCGGCGGCGGCGGTGGCGACAGCGGTTGGACTGCTTCCCCGGCCTTCCGTGAGCAGCCACTTGAGATGGAGGAGACTCCCTTCTTTTTCTCAAATGACGGCTAGGGTTTGTGGGGGGATCCCTTCCCCTCTTATAGAGCCCAAAATGGGCCGAGAGGGGAAAGGGCCCACTTGAGGCGCACAACCCAAAACCAAAAAATACTCAAAGAAAATAAGGTTCACGAAGAAGAAAGGGCTTCACAAATGGGATCTCGAAAAAGGGAAGAACCCACCCGAAGACTAAAAGGGAGAGGAAAATAAGCGAGGACCCGCTGAAACACGTGCGGGTCAAAAGTTCATAGTAAAGAAATAAAGATAAGCGGATAGATCCGCGCGCGCAAAAGGGCTCCTCCGGCGCGGTGATATCGTGTCTTGGTGGCGACAGGGGTCGTACACCACCAGGCCTCCAATATAAATAGGCCCAACATAATACAAAACGGGTTTCTGGGCTACATTCTTGGCTACATCATTCTGGCACTGTAGATTTGACAAAAAGTATTTGTATGTCTCTAGGAAATCTTCTGACAATATTGTCAGCTCCATAGCCCAATAACCTTGAAATGGGCCTCTGTAGTGGGCTTTCTCAAGTTTATAGAAAATAAACTCTTGGTCTGCATTATGGCCTACATCAATAGACCAAACATGCCTCAATTGGTGCCCAAGGAGTCATACAATATATTAGTTAGGCTCTTAGTGAAGATGTCGGTCAATTAGTAAGATGTAGACGTGTGTAATGTAAAGATACGTGCATGTGATACCTTGTAACAAGTATAGTGTCAATCAATCTTAATGTGCTTTGTCTACTCATTGAACATAGCATTCCCTGCAATGAAGATAGTCACGTGGCTATCCTCATTGCATTGGCATAGGCATCTAAGTTGTGATACCCAAGCCTCGTAGAAAAGATCAAAAGCCACACCATCTCACCAACTTTTTGGCCACAAGTGTGATGCTCAACTTCTTCGCAAGAGTTGGAAATAACCTTTTCTTTCCATGAAGCACCACAACATTGGATTGCCATTGGGATCTGTGACGCTTGATAGAATCCGATATGCACAATAGAAACAACTCAAATATCACCTACGATCCTGCAATAAGAGAGAAAACTAAAACAAACACGAGAAATAACATAACAAAAATTGATCATATCACCTTTGATAAATTCAAATCCACAACCCTTTTTTTCTTCTTGAATGTGATACCACAACTTTAGAGATATCCATGCAATTTTTCTCTAAAGTTGTGTGCATCCTCTTCCAAATACCCATAAAACAAATTTGAGGGGGGAGGCAAAAGTACTGGTGGGTTTAGGGAAGAGAGTTGTATAGGTCTTCCCAAATCCTAACCCTTGAGGTTCAACTATAGTGTTTGGTGTTTTTCACAAAACCTCAACATATTTGTGATTTCAATCAACCTAGTTAAAAATTAAATACAATATCATCCATGGATTCAAACAAATAAGTCTAGTAAAATTTTCCTTTAAAGAGCAGTCAATACCATGTCATGGTGTCTTCACAAAATCAACCGTAGGGACAAATGAAGCATGAACACCGAGTTAACCTTGTTGTTTGTAGATGAGCCCTTTTCTAGGAACTAACTCAATATATGAAAAAAAATATGTAAGACACCTTTCCAATGATTGGTTAAGAATACCAAGGACATAGATAATATCACAACGAATGATTGTTAGAAAGATCAGTTTTCCCGACAAGCGTCAAATTGGTTCACATCCTCCAATACATATGATACAAAGTCCTAGAACTTGACATGACCCTCTAGCAATAAAGATTTGGGTTTAAAATCTAGAAATCATGTTTCTTGAATAAGATCCAGGGCATATTTGATTTGACAAAGAACAAACTTTCCCAACTAATAATCAACTTTATCCATAGGATATACCACAATGTTTGTAAGTCTCCCATGATTGTGTGCTTATGAAGTCAACCAAATATACTTGCCTCATCTTGTTGGTTAAAAACATATCATTAACATAAATGTCAAGAACAACATGCCCTGAAAAGTGATCTTCCTTACTATAGTGGGATTTCCAATGCATGGAGTGAAGCCATAGGGGGTAAATAGGTGATTGAACTTCATGAACCAAGAACATCAACATGCTGGATCCTTTCCACCAAAACATTCCTTGAGCCGAAGATACCTCTTGAAATTCATTCGGATCCCCTGCAAATGCTTGATGGTGGAAAGGATCCAGCATGTGTTCCCTTTTATGTCTATTAGCGGGCCCCCCTTATTTTTTGTGTAGTCAAGGCACGACGACAAAAGGGGAGGCTTGGGGGACCCACTAGTTTTGCTCTCTTCAGCTCCAAAAGCCTGTGATTGCTCCTCAAAGAGCTTCACCTCTTCTCCGTATCTATTCTCCTGCTCCTCTTCTTCCACTCCTCCACCCATCTCCCTCTTCTGCATCGATCTCGCTCTCTCGCTCTACGGCGTCTCGAAAGAGAAAAATAAAGTTTGAACCTTCCTATTGTTTGGACAAGGATTGCATGATGTGAAGAAATCCATCATTGGTGTCATATGGTATGTGGCACCATAATCTAATATCCAAGTCTTACGAGGATCTATATTAGGTACATTATCTATAATTGTAAAAATCTTATCCAAAATGAAATCCTTACCAGAATTTGCCACTGAGGTAGATCCAATGATAGATGAAGAACTTGAAAGTAGGTCTTCCAATTTCTTTAGTCTTGCTTTTAATGCTTCCATCTCGTTTTTTTCTATTGATGGTTGAGGGTGACAGTGACGTTGAAGATTGAAGTGAGGTTGATGATGATGTTGAAAGTTGACGGTAGAGGTATTGGTAGAAGTTGATGGTGGGTTTTGGTGATGCTGCCAACTTCCTCCATGGGAAACTATATGACTTTGACCAATCATAGGCCTTCCATGTATTTTCCTACAGGTTTCCCTTGTATGTCTGTATCTCTGACAGAAATCACACCAAAGATTATCCTTGGCGTCTCCCTTCTTCCTTTGATATCCCCTTTTTGTAGTATGTGCTTGATTGTATGATTGTTTTGTAGGAGGCATTTGTAATGTTCCTGCATTATTGGATTGTCCATGCACATTTATAGGGATACTAGGAATTGGAGTTGTAGTGGCTTATTTAGTTAGGAGGATTTGACTTTCATGTCGAGTTGGTGCTTGCATAGATTGTAGTCTTGATTCTTCCTTAATCACATGGACTGCTGATTCGTCAAATGCTATTGATCTTTCTCGATTGAGTAGAAGGCTTCTAATAGTTTCAAATTCTGGCCTCAATCCAGTCAAAAAGCATAAGTCCTTTTCTTTTAAGATATATTTTCTTCCCGTTGGATCTGTTGGAAGTGGTCGATAAAAGTCAATCTCATTCCATATCGTTGTTAGCTCATTTGAATATTCAAGAACACCCCGTTGTTCCTGAAAGAGTTCTATGGATTTTCTATTCAATTCTGCCATCCTCAATTCATCTTCTAGCTTAGAGTATAAACAAATTATGGTTTCCCATATTTCTTTGACAGATACGTAATCGATAAATCTGTCACAAACCTCCGGCTTCATGGAATCTATCATCCATGTAATGAGAACTTCTTCTTCTTCCAGCCACTTATAATATTGAGCATCATCTTCATTTGGTCTGAGATTAATAAGATGGCCTTCAAGTTTTCTGGGTTTAAGCGTCCTCTCCACCCATCGTCTCCAATGATAGAGATTGTGTCCAATAAAGAGATTGCGGGGAGCAACTATTGGTAGATGCATTATAGTATTAATAGTAGATGAGGAAAGACTCAATTTAGTAGGTATAACCGTGGGTGATGCATCGATTTTGCTTTCTTGATTTGTGTTAACAGGTGGTAAGTCCTTTCTTGTCGCCATTTGATAAGGTTATAGAAGATTTCACAGGTAAGCAGATCGGAGTGGAGCTTCTATACCTCACGTATCTGCAGGTAATCTGTACGGAAATAGTCGACGCCCTTGTTTCCGCCTGTAAGCAGTTCGGAAATAGGTCAACGCCCTCGTTTCCGCACGTAAGCAGCTCGGAAATGATCAGCGTCCTCATTTCCGCAGGTAAGCAGTACGAAAAAGGTCAACGCCCTCGTTTCCGCAGGTAAGCAGCTCGGAAATGATTAGCGTCTTTGTTTCCATAGGTAAGCAGTTCGGAAACGATCAATGCCCTTGTTTCCGCAGGTAAGCAGTTCGGAACGAAGGTCTTTTGGATGTAGTTTGTGAAGCCTTCTTGAAGCGACGAACTACTGAAATATTTCCTCTGGAGTTTCGCCGCTGATCGAGGCTCTGATACCATGACAAGAATATCACTTCTCTGAAGGGATAGACAAAGGGAAAGAGTCATAAAAGAAAAGAGTTAATTTATTTCACCATAACGATTACATTATCTAATAGAATTATCTAACCGTTACTCATAACAGTAACTACAACGGTAACCTATATGTCTAATTACATATAAGTCCCTATCTTCTGACAGTATGCACTTATCATACTCCCCTTGTACAAAGGAATCAAGTGCTGATATCATTTTTACCAGTCAGAATGCTTCAGTGACACATTGATATCAAACATAATCAAGGTGCATGATGACAATGGTGAATGAGGAGATGGAAAATAATACTGCTTCATGTGCTTCCTCATCACTGACTATGCAGAAAAACATCTCGAAGAAAGCCAATCAAATGTAAAATGCCCATTGAGGAGACATCTCTTTGATCTCTAAGGTACACACATCGAAATTTCTATGTGCTCTTTGAGGACAACTTGCAAGATATGCCTCATGATGATGAACCTTTTGGTCATGAACCCTTATATATCGCCATTGGACTGCATATAACATCTTGGAAGGAATTCACCATAGACTCCATCCCCCATAGACACTAGGAAGGAATTCGCCGTAGACTCCATCCACTGTAGACACTAGGACGGAATTCACCATAGACTCCATCCATCGTAGACACTAGGAAGGAATTCACCATAGACTCCATCCCCCGCAAACCCTAAACATAAAATTCATATGATAACTCATAGACCTCCTTTAAGTAAGGTTTCCCTTAGGATTACAAGGATAGATTTACTAGGTCATATCACAACTAATAAGTTTATTAGACATAGGTAGAAATACAACAAAATGATGAATGCATAGGAAAATGACATTAAAAAACAAAAATGACACATTCAGCTCCCCTCCTTTAAATTGTGTGCAGTTTGTCCTCCTTGCCACTAAATAAATGGATTGTGTTTCTTAGGAGTCCTCTACTCGAATATCTCTAAGTTGCTCTGATAATGGAATATCAGAGACAAAAATTATGTGTCTATTTTTTCATTGATAAAGTGTTGATTGATTGTGATATGCTTTTTGTTTGTCTGTGTTGAAACAAGATTGTGAGTAATACCAATGAATGGTTTGAAATCACAATACATGCTGATGGCTCCCTAGGTTAGTAAATTTGAAGTCATTTATATATAAGGGTTAAACCCTAATTGTTGTAAATCAAAATATAACAATACAAACCTTTGTATGTAGAGAAAAGTAGGGAAAAAAAGGATATGCCCAATGCAAGACTAAAGTCTTAATTGACAGGTTTTATTATATTATAATCTCACAATCCCCCTCGAGCTAGATAGTATAGACCAAACATGCCTAGGTTGGTGCCCAAGGAGTCATATGATATTTTTTAGGCTCTAAGTGAAGATGTCGATCAATTAGGCACATGTAGATGTGTGTAGTATAAAGATACATGCATGTGATACCTTGTGCTTTGTCTACTCATTGAACATAGCATTCCCTGCTACGAAGATAGTCACGTGGCTATCCTCATTGCATTGGCATAAGCATCTAAGTTGTGATACCCAAGCCTCGCAGAAAAGATCAAAAGCCACACCATCTCACAAACTTTTTTGGCCACAGTGTGATGCTCAACTTCTTCACAAGAATTGGAAATAACCTTTTGTTTCCATGAAGCACCATGGCACTGAATTGCCATTGGGATATGTTACGCTTAATAGAATCCAATATGCGCGATATAAATGAATCAAATATCACCTAAAATCATGCAATGAGAGAGAAAACTAAATCAAACACGAGAAAAACATAACAAAAATTGATCATCTAACCTTTGATAAAATCAAATCCACAACCCTTTTTTTCTTGAATGTGAAACCACAAGTTGTGTGCATGCTTAGCCTTTAGAGATATCCATGCAATTTTTCTCTAAAGTTGTGTGCATCCTCTTCCATATACCCATAACAAAAATTTGAGGGGTGGGGGAGGCAAAAATACGGGTGGGTTTAGGGAAGAGAGTTGTATAGGTCTTCCCAAATCCTAACCCTTAAGGTCCAACTATAGTGTTTGGTGTTTTTCACAAAACCTCAATATATTTATTTGTATATACCAACTATTTATATGATTGTGATGCCCTAGTTAACAATTAAATACAATACCATCCATGGATTCAAGCAGATAAGTCTACTAAAATTTTTGTTTAAAGAGCAGACAATGCCATGTTGTGGTGTCTTCACAAAATCAACCTCAGGGACAAACGAAGCATGAACTTCGAGTTAACCTTGTTGTTTGTAGATGATTCATTTTCTTGGAACTAACTTGATATATGAAAAAAAAATGTAAGACACCTTTCCAATGATAGGTTAAGAATATCAACGATATAGATAATATCACGACGAATGATTTTTAGAAAGATTAGTTTGCCCGACGAGCGTCATATTGGTTCGCATCCTCCAATACATATGATAGAAAGTCCTAGGACTTGGCCTAGGAGGGTCAATCCTAGGATATTTCATTTGACAAAGAACTAACTTTCCCAACTAATAATCAACTTTATCCATAGGATATAACATAATGTTTGCAAGTCTCCCATGATTGTGTGCTAATGAAGATGACCAAATATACTTGCCTCATCTTGATGGTTAAAAACATATCATTAACATAAATGTCAAGAACAACATGCCCTGAAAAGTGATCTTCCTTACTATAGTGGGATTTCCAATGCATGGAGTGAAGCCATAGGGGGTAAATAGGTGATTGAACTTCATGAACCAAGAACATCAACTTTGTTTAACTTCATAAAAAGCTCAATGAATAAGTAGGCCCTTGAAGTCTCGCCGTATGAAGCATACCATGGATGTTTCTCCACAAAGACATTCTCATCCAAGTCTCCATATATAAAAAAATAGAGACATGCATTAAATTAAGTGACAAGTAGTGGTTAATTGTTAGATATAGAAGAATGTGGAAGAACGCGGATTGGAGTTTTTGTCATTTTTCACACCATGAAAGCTCTTATAAAACATTATTGCGAAAAGGATTCTCGAATTCTACTGAGAACTTTCATTCCAAACCTAATGAGGCTTGTGGCTCGTCACTGTTTCTACAACCTCTCATCTGCTTTCCACATTGTCTACAATCGCATCAAAGTTTCTTCGATATTTTCACAAACTTAATTCTATTAAAAGGTGGACAGCCATATCCAGATGATTGAGAGCACACAGCACCAGTGCTCTACTAGGATATCTAGACAACTATGAGTAACACCAATAATCCTATTCAACCTTTGTATGTATGTATGTATGTATGTATGTATGTATGTATGTATGTATGTAGCATCCAGCATGTGTTCCCTTTTATGTCTATTAGCGGGCCCCTCCTCTTATTTTTTTGTGTAGTCAAGGCACAACGACAAAAGGGGAGGCTTGAGGGACCCACTAGTTTTGCTCTCTTCAGCTCCAAAAGCCTGTGATTGCTCCTCAATAGGCTTTGCCCGTTCAGATACCGGTATCGAATACCGGTATCTGTTGCGGTAACGGTATCGGGTACCGTTAAGGTCCTAAACGGTACCCGATACCTCCGATACCCGATACCGACATCCAGATGTCGGTATCGGTAACTGGATGTCGGTATCGCTTTCCGATATCGAAAGCCGATACCGACATCCGCTAACGGCTACCGTTGGGTGTCAATACTGGGTATCGATATCGTTACCGATACCGATACCCGGTATCCGCTTTAACCTAAATGTTAAACAGTTAAACTAAATAAAATAACTTCTTAAGTCCTAACTTCCTAAATCCTAACTTATCGAATAACGACGACGTTGGTGATCCTCCCGTATCTCTCGAAATAGCTCCAGAACTCTTCCTTCGTTAAGCTCGCGGAGAGACCCCCGACGAAGATCTTCTTCGTGCTGACGTGGTCGGAATCCGAACCGTCGATCTCCGGGGAATGTTGTTCTCTGTTCTACGTCTGAGTTTGACCTCCTCTCGGTTTCGCTCTCTTCACGTCGACCTAAAAAAAAAGAATAATTAGAAAAAAAGTAAGGAAACAATTTTGCCATCATTTTTATTGCACTGACCGGTCTGCCGAGGATAGAATGCTTGGAAGATGAATCGTGAATGGCGACGTCGGCGGAAGAAGGATCAACAAAAGAGACGAAACCGAATCCACGAGGATTTCCAGTAACTCTATCCTTCATTATGATAACTTCCACGACTTGCCCGTATTTCCCGAAATAATCGCGGAGATGTTCTTCCGTCGCGTCCCAAGGAATCCCACCGACGAAGAGCTTCCCTTGCTCGCCAGAAAAATCAGAAATGGAGAAATGGGATTACGTCCGAAATTTCTCCATTTTATGGAAGACGGTCTCGGGGGAATACCGTCATCCGGTACCGGTATCTCCCGATACCGTCATCCAGTACCGTCATCTGGTACCGGATCGGTACTGGAAGCATCCAGTACCGCACCCGGTCCCCCCTTTAATCCGATACCCGTCATCCAGTTCTAGAGAAATATCGATATCCGTCATCCATAGCGGTATCGGGTACTGGATACCGGTCATAGGGTACCGGTATCGGCAGATACCGGTACCGGATGACGGTAGGCGAACCCTACTCCTCAAAGAGCTTCAGCTCTTCTCCGTATCTATTCTCCTGCTCCTCTTCTTCCACTCCTCCACCCATCTCCCTCTTCTGCATCGATCTCGCTCTCTCGCTCTACGGCATCTCGAAAGAGAAAAATAAAGTGGGGGGGGAGAGAGAGAGATAGGATGATCACAGAGCTAGACTAGGGGTCTCTGCTCGCGGCCGTGCTTGATCCGGCGAAGTTTCTCTTCCTTGACCTTGAGAAGCCGCCGCTGCTCCATCCTGTACGCGATCTCTCTCTCCTTTTCCCGGGCCAGCTTCCCATATACCTCTCCGGTCAACGGCCAGATCCAGCCCCTCCGTGGTGGGTCCCAGTCGGCCGTTGCGTCCGCCAAATCCTCGTCCATTTCCTTCAGCATAGAAGAGTTGAAGAAATTCGCCCACATCAGACTCCTGCGCCGCCCAAATGCGTGCTGCTCCTCTGCCTTCCCAGTCAACGGGTCCACGTGGACCATCCTTCTCCCGCTATGGTAAGCCCAGACGTTGACCAGAAGTTCCAGAACGCTGCAGAAGCAGTGCTCCTGCGCCGAGAAAAGTCAAGTCAACTCAGACCAGAGAGACCAGCTCAACTTATGGGGGTCAAACCACGCGGTCTTCTCTCATTACTTCCAGCGTTGACGAGAACAGTCGGTAACGGTCAACGGTGGCGTCCAGCGCGTCCAAGAACATCCTGGTTAAACATGAATTATGTTATTAGCGGAAGGCGTCAGTTTGTCTTTGTTATTCTCCATTCGGAGAAGACCCAAACCTGGAGAAGAGGACGAATTCCATGAAGGATGGGGTGGGCATCACCCAGCTGTGGAGCGTTGACCAGTGCCCAGTGGCAGGCATTGGCGGCAGGGCGTTGACAGCTCTCGGCAAACCGTACATTCGACGAAATGACTTCTGGAAAACATCCCTGCACCGCAGAGATCGTAGCAAAGATGCAAGCTTGTAAACTCGGGTAGATAGAGAAAGTGGAGGGTTGTGAGAGAGAAAGACCTGCACTGGCCGTTGTTCAGAATGTCGCACGCTGACCAGAAATCGAGTGGTGTGCCATCTTGGGTCAAATCCAGCTTGACCCAGAAGTAGAGGATATCTCCCTTGGTGTCCGTGCGCAGCAATTCAGCGAACGCCTTCTCGGCCTCATCAGATAAAGACACCTGTCATGGGGAGGACAGGCATCACTCTCTCCCCTATAATGTTGACCAATCTTTTTCTGACACGTGACCTTTCTTGAAGTTGCCCGCCACGACTGGAACCCGATCCACGGCGTCACGTGGACGCGGTCAATCCCGTTGGCAACGGCGAGTAAGCCCCCGAATTCACAAAGAAGCTCCTTGTAGCGGGAGTTGTTCAATAGTGGGAGACGGTCAACGGCGCTGACGTCTCCATATCTGGAATCTTTACCTTCTTTGTCCTAGAAGAGGAAATGCCCTTCTACTTAACGTAAAGAAACTGAAGTAATGGCAGAGCGGAGACTTACGAGGTTCAGACCCTGGTAAAGAACCCCGGTGTGAAGGAACGGCCACGAGCCAGCTCCCGTGTAAGTCTCGTAGATCCGCACGTTCCGCCCGATTTGCTCCAACTCACCCTCATCTCTCTCGTAAGCCTCAAAATGAACCTTCCGAAGTCTGCGAGCGTGTGCAGACGCTTCTTCCCATGACTCCGAAGGATTCTCTCTCCTCTCGTCAATCTGATCAAGCCCCAGCCGTCAGATTTTTACCAGAAGTACTACGAACAAGAAATGTAGATTACTGGCCTCTTCTGCTCGACGCCTCTCGGCGTCCAGAGAAAGCTCCATTTCAGTGACATCGGCCCAATCCAAGCCGTTGATTTCGACGGGAGAAGGATCAATATTCTGGATGATGATCGGATCGTCGAGCTCGGAGGCTATATCGTCCACATTAGAGGCTCTTTCCGGCGATATTTCCTTGTCTTCTCCTTCCTTCGCCAGGAACCACTCCCACTCTCGCTGCTGGACTTGGGCCGCTGGTTTGGGGAGAACTGAGGACGAAGGAAACTGAAGAAGATTCTCCAGAAGATTCACGTAGCCAGTGACGCAGTCCCACGTCAGCATATTCTTCGCTCGAACCTTCCCGGTGGTGGCTGTGCTGGGCTCCATTTCGTTCATGCTCAGCCCATTAATAGCCCGCCTGAGAGCACTCTTGAGCGAAGAGGGATCCCGGGCATGGAACAGAAGGCCATCCACGCCGTTGGTTACCTTTGGAAAACAGAGATCAGACCATGGATAGAAAATGAAGGAATAAACTGAATGGATCTTACGTATTTGGCTATAATTGGCAAACTCCGGGGCTATTATGGGAAACTCCGAATGTCATGGCTCGAATCAGCAGAGAGGGGAAACTCTGTTCATCGAGCATGGAGCCATAAATGACAATGTCTGCCATTAACAAAGCTCCGTGTGGGGTCCCTCTCCAAGGGGTAATATTTGAAAATAATATCAGGAAATAAATGACCCAGAATCCTTTCCTGATTCAGTAAATTGCAAGCATACTCAGTCACTGAAGATATTTTTCTGATTCAGTAGAGAAAAATGCGGAGCAATACCTCGAATTTCCCGATTTCTCTCGTCGAATTCCCTGACAGAAATATAACCTGGAACGACTCCTCCAGATCCAGGGTTCTCGAAAATTCAGTTAATTGAGATGCGATCAGATGTAGAACGGCAGCATAATCCCATGGAGCATCATCATAGGTGAGAGAGCTTCCGATCAGAACAATAGCCACGTCATCTTTCCGGATTCCGTACTCCTCCCTCAATTGGAACTTTGAGTGAAAATGGGCATAGCTCTCCGCAACCCAGACGTCAACGGGAGATCCGGGCACCACTAAGAAGTTACCCGTATCGAGTTTCGAGTACAAGAGCTGAAAAACAACGGATACATAATGAGCTTCTCTCTAGTAATCACGTCAGATTTTTTTAAAAAAAAAAAAATGGAGGGAAGAGAACTAACAGGGAGATAGAAATCCGTGAAGACCACGACGTCGGCCCTGTTGAAGGCTCTTCTCCAGCCAGAAATAATTTTATCCCCCTCGGTTGAGGAAAAAATTGAGAGACGCTCTCCTAGAGCTTCTTCTTGAATGATCCATATCACGGGCACGGAGCGAAACGGTTCCTTCATGAGACTGGCCAGCAAATAAAAACATCAACTCTGGTCAATTTCAAAAGGCACAGAAGGAGGTGAGGAATCGCATGCCTTGAAATCGCTATCACGGCTTCAGTGGAGCAGAGAATGACTCCTTCAAAACTACAATGAGAAAGTCAAAATGAATAACTGGGTAGCTGAGATAAAGATATCGTGAACCTACGTTGACCAGTCGGTTATGGAATCACCGTTTAGCATAGAAATTTCTCTTCCAATTTCTTTCCAATGATGCAGGGGATTCCCATCTTCGACTGTATAAATCTATTCGAAAAGATTTCACATAACGTACGGTCTATGCGTTTTTAAGTAAAGGATCGACATACTGTTAAGTGGTAACCGATATCTTTGAGGCCTTTGAGCACAGTAAATAGCAATACAGAAGCTGGATCCTTCCTTGTGCGTCCTAATACCTGAAAATAACAAGTATTTAAAGATTTAAAGCTTTCACGAACGAGTTGAATTTAGATTACGTTTTTCAAAGATATCAAATCTCAAAGTCTCATAGGTTTTTCGGAAACTTTTCAGCATGCTCTTTTTTTATATAGTCAATCATGGTGAGTAGGATTTTGTGGCGTCGGATTCTTCATAATTTTGACGGCATCTTTTTTTTTGCAACATTTTGTGAGATAATGAGTTGAAAACTCACAATAGCGAGCCTTGGAGATCTGACGCCAAAAGTGTGCCGAGATCGGATCTCGTCAAGAGCTCCCCCCTTCTCCAACATTCGGAATCTTTCATTTGGTTCGAATCTCAAGACAGGACTAACAGCTTGTCTATGATCTCCGCTAGGAACAAATCTCCAGCCCCTGCTACCCCGATTTTCCTTTAACCTGAACACCCAACAGCCGAGGAATACGTTGCCGGCCATCGCGAAAGCGGTTAAAATGTACAGGCATCCACGAAGCATCTTGCACTTCCTCCGATCCACGCCGCGGACAACGCTTCGCTGAACTGGCACGTGCAGATCACGCGGCCGCTCGTTTTTTTCCTCCGCGGAAAGGCGCCCCGGACTTCTCTTGATGACTCCGCCCGAGCTTCGGCGAGGAGATTTTTCACCTCCATCGCTCGCGCGGTTGATGCTCGCCATCTCCTCCAGGCGAATCTCTCTCTCTCTCTCTCTCTAATCCTTCATTCCGCCATTGACGACAGCGAGGTGCATTGCTCTCATACAGAAATCGCAGGACAGGGAGAAGAAATCGCGGGAAAAATCGTAGTTAGTTAAGACAGTTAACGTTTCCGATTCCTGATCAAGATCTGGGAACATCAATCAGAACCCTTCAATTCGTGAGCCCTGCCTCTCACTCAAGGCGGGTCCGGGGAAGAAAGGAATCACGGAGAACTTAGGCAACGAACAAAAGCGCGGGAAAAACAAATAAAGTCCGTTACAACTGTAGCCGTTGTGTGTCTCGTGATCTGGAATTCAGGAACATCGATCGAACCGTTCAATCCGTGAGCCCCGCCTCCTTCAAACGGAAGACAAGAAAAAGCAGGGGATGAACAAAAGCGCGGGAAAAAAAAATCAAATTCAGTCATTCCGGTAATCGTTTTCGTTTCATGATCAAGAACTTGGAACATCAATCCAAGCAGCTCAATCCGTGAGTTCCACCTCCTTCTTCATCCTCTCCACTTCCTTCTCCCACTTCAGCCCGAACATTTGCCTCCCAAACGGCACCATCAGATTGTACCTCAGAACCTGCAAACCGTCCCCGGGGGAAAAGTAAGATCTTCAGAAGTTACGCTGTTTCTAGAGGGAGAAGAGTAAAAATTCCTTGGAGTTGATGTCAGCCATGAGAGATTTGAGCTGCCGAGAATTATCGATCCAGAGAGGATCATCATCAGTAGCACTGCGTGAAAGATATTTTTTCAAGGTGAGGCGCCATTCAGAGATGCTCGATCGGATCTCCTTGTTCAGTTCTATCCACTCCGGCGCGCAGCCATTCCTGGACAGGATCCTGTACAGAGTGTCGTCTGCTGGATCGGCGTGCGGATTGCCAGTGAGATCGAGGGGTTTCCCCTTCCCGGGTAGGTTCTCGAAATTGTCCTTCCTCCATTGAACGCCAGATCCTCTGCTCGATCACATTGGCAATGTCCGTTTCTGATCTGCCAACCAATTTGGGAATTAAGAACCTACTGTGCCCAAAGCTATAGCTGATAGTCAGGAATTAAGCTACTTCTCTTTTTTCCTGGGCAGGATGTTGACCTCCAACAATCAGGAGGAAGAACAATCTCAATAGAAGATGAGTTGAATGTTCGAATGTGCGTATTATTTAAAAAGAAAAATGTTAGAATTATCGTTCTACGATTATTATCTTTTATTGATTTCTGCTCAATTAAAATTATGGTTCTTCGATTCTTTTCTGATTTCTATCTGCCATTTCTTTTTGCGAACGGTTAAATTATACTGCTCGCCGATTAGGCCATATCTTGTTTCCGATTCCATTATCAATTCAAAAACAAGCGCCATAACTTTAATTTAAGAGGAAAGGAATTGATTTCCTTCTGATTGCGAACTCTTATTTATTTCTTATTTTTTTAATAAAAAAAGTGTTAAACTTAAATCTGTAATCCCAGTTTGATCCCTCCACTCGTAGATCAGGGGAAAATATTACCTGATTGCGTTAGCTCGACCTCGGAGCTCGGCCGGTAGCTTCCGATCATTGATGACGTCAACGACGGAAGAGAGACGATGACCTAGCTTCTTCTGCCTAGGCTTGGAAGAGCAAGTGCCATCATTAGGGGAGGCGGGTATCTCTGAATCCGCCAAAGAGGAACTGAATCTTGTTGGGGGACAATTTCAGGAAAACCTTCCTAGAAGATTAGGAAGCCGGAGTATCTGTTTTTTTCCCATTACCGTATTTTCCCGCTTAGAGGCTGAAGAGACGGACTGCTCTAATGCTGTCACTTTTCCGCATGAAATGGGCTTGGACCGGAGCAGATGGGCCAGGAAAAATGGTGCCAAAAGCCAGATTCTCTTATAGACTAGAGAGAGCCTATTGTCAGAAGAAATAGGATAGAATTCCAGTTTTATAATCGCATCTTTATACATGAGACTATAAGTTTATGATGCCTAAACTCTTTGATACTGGCTCTTAAGGCATCTAATTTTTAGAGAAAATTTGTGTTACTCATTTAATATTCAAATGGAATTTTTTTATACGTCTAAAAGGGGAGATGTTTCCCGGTCCATGGTTGCTGCTCCCAGTGGATTTCACTAGAGAGAAAAAAGGCTCACATGAGAGGGGCCGCTAGGACATGTGTATACTTTTGAGTATTCCATTTAATCTCCATGGGCAAGATAACAAAGCAATAGAAAGTGAATGGATCACTAAATTATCTTGTGGAATATGCAGCTGATCACTGACGCCCGCCACCGGACCTTCTCAGAATGCAAAACTAGCACTTGGACCACGTTGAAGACCACTGGTAACGAGCGTTTTTGAATGAGCAACGAATTACTGCTAGAGCAAAACATTTATGAACTGCCACATGTATTTTTAAATGCATGTGGCAGCTACACATGTCTTTTTAAAATGCATTGGCATGCCATTCATGAATTCATGAATCTCACTCGTGTATGCCAGGTTGATTTTAACAAGTGTTCAGACTCTTCTGCCATGCAAACAATATTTTCTAGGATCCATGCATGTACATCAAGGTGTCTCATACCTTCTTGGGCGACCAAGTCGTGAAAACATGTCGTCGTCTTCTTTGTGTAATGCTACTGCTCGCAACTATACTTAATTAATCATCAGCTTAAGTAATTCTCACTGTCAAGGATGACCATGTTGGAGGTTAGATGTTTGAAGAAACCGCCTTTTCAGCCATTAAGTGATCTTAGATTTTCCTTTTCTAATTTTCTAATTTTTGCATAAAATAAAAAGTTTAATCCCT
>JAHCZF010000104.1:0-20403 GCA_024174645.1 Lemna minuta
GCCTAAGAATCGCTAAAGAGGTGGCAGAGGCCCTTGCGTACCTTCACTCCTACGCTTCTCCTCCCATTCTTCACAAGGACGTCAAAACCTCAAACGTACTGCTTGACGAGACCAAAAAGGCCAAGATCTCTGATTTCGGTGCTTCCTCCGTGGCCCCAGTGGATGAAAATGAGATTGCCACGGTGGTTCAAGGCACCTGTGGATATCTCGACCCAGAGTATCTCCAGACTTATATCTTCACCGACAAGAGTGACGTCTATAGCTTTGGCGTCATCCTCATCGAGCTATTGACACGAAGAAAGCCACTCCAACTGCTGGGGCCAGAAGACCAAAAGGGGCTCGCGACGACGTTCGTCTCCTTTTTGAACCAAGGAAAGTTGGAGAACATCATCGACCCCGAGATATTAGAAGAAGCTGATGGAGAGACATTGAGAGAGATTTCCGAGCTTGCCGGTCGCTGCCTATGCGTGAAGAGGGCCGATAGACCGACCATGAAGGAGGTCTCCATGGCTCTCCAAATTTTGGGATCTACGAAGGAACATCCATGGGTTCCGGAGCACACTATGCATGAAGCGAAAAGCCTATTAAGCCATGACCTTCCAATGGCATGTGTTAGCGCCGATGTTCCGAGCAGCTACTTGGGAACTGATTACCATCCAATCCATGACATCGAGGCAGGTAGATAAGTTGATGGTAGCCCCAAATAATGTGCGCAATAGCGTCTACACTTGATTTTATTCATGAAAGCATAGAAAAGCAAACTTTTATCAAATAAAGACTGCCCCCTAAACCCAAGTGGCCGTGAATTAATTTTCCTCAACATTTATGTCTTTTAAGATAAATTCTAAAATTCGAGCAAATAATATTGATACCACTCACCCCACACTACACAAACTATGTAATGATGGTTTACGAAGCTAGCTAAATCAATACATGCACTTCTCGTTCATTTTATTCCAAATTTCACATTTGCAATTATTTTTGTGTGATGTTAATAATGAAGTTTAAGATTACGTGCAATCACATGAAATTATGATGATGTAACACTACAATGGTTACTTTTGTAGAAAAACATATTCCATATGTTCTGATTCATAAGATATCTTATAAGGACAAGACATATCTCAATCAAGATGATTGTTTGATTGGTCCAACTTATATGATAAGAATGGCTGATTAGAGCATGTATTTATGTATATTTTTATACGAGAAAATGAAATAGATGTCATATTTAATGTTTAGGGGGAAAAAGAAAGATAAATGATATTGAAGATAGTAGAGAAGATTAGAGGGATGATACTACGAGAGAATGAAGAGATGAAGAACTAGCTTAACACTATATGGACATATGAGTTTTACACTATCCATGCAACGGATTACTAGAGGTTCCTAATCCAAATGTTACACAAACCTTACTTTGTACCAATCCTAGGCCAAATGATACTTGATTGGCCAAGATCTTGAACTGTCTCCCCAATCTAGCCTCCCAGTAACCTTGAATGCCATGGAAAATATAAGATTGGGCCTTGATTACTCTCCTTTTCCATTGGGTAGCTTATTGCTTAGATAAAGCCAGAAAGGAGAAAGAAAAACCTTTTATATGCGATGGTTGGAACACCCACAAAGTTCAAATGTACAAAGAGATCATGTTTTTGCCACCACGCTAATGTTTTACCAGTCCCACCTCACATTTTTGGGTGAGTTTGTCCCAATCTCTCTCAACTATCTCCTCAAATTCTCAAGGGTGTGTTTTTGAGATATTAGACATAAAAGCGGCATTGTATATATTTTACTAGAAGTATTTTTTTCTCAGCTAACATCATATTTTCTGATGAGAAATTGTATTTTTACTAATAGTCCATTGATAGGTCTAATTTTTAGGATTTTTAAATACAACATTTTGGAAAAAAATTATACTCATGCATTAATATTTATCATATTTCACCATAATCATGAATTATTTAAGTGTAGAATGAAGAAGTGATCAAATAGAAAAGAGGAAGGTATACCAAAATTCACTAATTGGATGGTGAATTTACTAAGAGGGGGCTGAATTAGTTTATTTTGAATATTTATGTTTTTTGAAGTCTTTTATGAATTCGTTGATTATCTACTCAATTTCTCACGTATTTTGTACACCAAATTTTTATACTGGATAGGTATCAAAACCCCCCACCCAAGTCTTAGGAGGAGACAATCCCTCTAGAGTCACTCCTCACCTTGTTAATCCCCCAATAGTAATTGCTAATTGGTCGGGATAATCAGACCAAAGTTCAAACACGAGCTTTTAATTGAGCCACGCACGCTCTCAATGAGTGACCTCACTTCACCGCCTCCTTTGGTACGTTGACACTCATCCCTTTCCCCATGGGCCAACTCCCAAAGCTTCACATGCCGCTCCCTACTACCCTACGGGTAAGTCCGCCATTCTGAAGTCACCAATCCATAAACCTCCAAGTAAGTCACTTGTCTCCATATCCGCATAATCCTCCCAGGTGAAGAACAAATGTGCCTTGAGTTGACTTTCTAGTCAACTCTCTAGATTCATCCAGTCTAGCTACAATTCCTTAGGAATCTCCTCCTTACCCTCATGGGTAACTACGACTGACCCAAAGTCAACATAGTGTATGACAGTAATGGTAATTTTCCCAAGTTCCTAAATTAAACTCACAAGATAAATCAATATGAAAAGAATACTAGAAGCTAAACCAACAACGAAAGCTAACAACCAATAATTGAAATATAAAATGCGTAAGTTATATAAATGAATATGTTAAAACGAAATAAATCAAAATAACTCCCTAAAGAACTGATTTGAATTAGCCTTTGACTTTGACTTTGAATTTGACTTTGGCTTTGGCTTTGACTTTGACCTCTACCTTTGACTTTGACACTTGGTGTCTTCCTTTTTTAGTGTATTAATAATACACACGCAATAGCATTGACTACCTTAAGAATGATCCTCTAAATATGTTTGCACTAATCCTAACAAGCCTATATGATGAATGGGCTGATTGCAAATTAAAAACTCCCTTAAAACTAATTGTCTTAATGCTACCTTGATGTAGGTTTTCCTGAATGTCGCCCTAAACCTGAAATCGCTTATCAATGGCATGGATACACTTTTTTCCCTTGGTTTTGTTCGTTTCCAGGATTTTTAATTAAATACTCATTTCTTTAGTTTTACGTAACCCATGTTTTGTTGAAATATATTAGTTGTATTCTTTATTTGGTTTAAAAAAAATACTTTATTCATTATTTTATTTAGCTTCTTGAAAATTGTGTTGTTATAAACTTCAACGCATTTGTTACCCTATATATATCCATGTTTATTAAAAGACATAACTATATTCTTGATAATATGTAAATTATACATGAAAATATATGAGTATTAATGCAAATTAAGACATAAAAAATTTCATTCTAATGCATGTTATCATATTTTGGAGTGTTTATCTATCATTCTATGAAAATTAAGTTATAATCTCAAAATGCACTAATTTAGTGATAATTATGATAAATTAAGACAAATAATTTTAGATTAGATAATCCCCATTTTTATTTGAGATTATGATTAGCTTTTGATGTTAAATAATAAAAGAAAATACTTTTTATACACTCATTTATTTTTTAGGTTTTAAATTATAAAAGAAGGGAGTGTATTTTTGAAGTAAAAATTTATTCTCTTGTTATTTATCGAATTTGACTTTTGAAACTGATAGATAATTTAATTTATGATCCAAAGAGACATGGATTAATTTGGATTTTAAAAGTTGTGAATTTTTTATTTTTAGGGATTTTTCTGGACTTTTTCTGATTTTTATGAATTTAATTCATTTTATTTTAAATTAAAAATAAATAAAAAATTTATTTTATCGCGTGGTGATGTGGGAGACAATGTGGCAAGTGAGAAAATGCATCGCCACGTGGCAGTGTATATACACGCCATGTGGTGCATGCATATATGTGTTCACGCGAGTGTGTGCGTGTGTGTGTGCACACGTGCGCGCGCTTGTGATTAGTGATATTAAGCATCGTTTTTAGGATAACGCTAACTCACTAATCATGCGTACTTTATATACACATCAAATCCTTTGATTCTTTTTCAAGTGGGACTATGTTTGTGATTTTATATGCGAAGGTGACGTGACATCATGTGGAGCGTATGGTCCTGCATTTTATTTGTGATCGTCGATTGTCACTTAAGTAAGGGGTATGTGGGGTACTCTTTGATGGATATTATGTGGCCTATAAGCCAATCACACTTTCATGTATCTTGTTTATGTTCATTGAAATGAAATTCATTCATTGTCATTCTTGTGTGATGTTTGCAATGAAGTCCATGAGCATGTGCAATGACTATGTGAATTATGATGAGATCATAATATAGTGATCACTAGTCTTTAAACATATGTTCTAAATATTCCTATTCGTGGGATATTCGAGAAGGACATCGAATTATCCGGAAAGAATAGCACTATCTAATCCATCTCATATGATGAGTATGGCCGATCCTATAGCCATCGGTGTGGAGACACTAAGGATAGATAGTGTGTGCTCTTTGGAGAAAGAGTTCACTGAATTGATCCGTATGAATCCCTGAATGGTATTATACCTAACTGTCAATCAGGTTGATTCATGTCATGATTGTGTATGTGGTCCTTTGACTTGAGACACCAAAGACATCTTGTGGATGGATGATCGTGTTTTGATTATGACTTACGAATCCCTAGCCACGGGATATCTAAAACGTCATATATTGGATATGACATGAAGTCCGCGAAGATGATTGTGTGGTCAAGATGGGATCATCCACCCTCGGTATTTGAGGAGATTGTGGTGGCGTACGACCCCCGTCGCCACCAAGACACGATATCACGGCGTCGGAGGAGCCCTTTTGCGCGCGCGGATCTATCCGCTTATCTTTACTTCTTTATTTCTTTATTATGGATCTTTTGACCCGCACTTGTTTAAGCGGGTCCTCGTTTATTTCTTCTCTCCCTTTAGGCTTCCGGGTGGGTTCTTCCCTTTTCGGGATCCCATTTGTGAAGCCCATTCTTCTTTGTGAACCTTTTATTCTATTTCTATGAGTATGGGTGTGGGTTGTGGGCCTCAAGTGGGCCCTTTTCCTCTCTTGGCCCAACAAGGGCTCTATAAGAGGGAAGGGACCCCCCACAATCCCTAGCCGTCATTTGAAGAAAGAAAGGAGTGCTCTCCCTCTCAAGTGGCTGCTCAAGGAAGGCCGGGGAAGGAGTCCAACCGCCGTCGTGCCGCCGCCGCCGCCGCCGCCGCCGCCGCCGCCGCCGCCGCGGCGACCGCCGCCACTCCTTGCCCCGGCCACTGGTTCTTCTCCACCATCTCCACGACGCCGCCGTCCTCAAGCCGCCGCCGCCGCCGCCGCCTCAGGCCGCCGCCGCTGCCGCCGCCTCCGGACCGCCGCACCGCCACCATCTCCACCTCCATCCCCATCTCCATCTCCGGCCATCCCCAACCTCTCCTCCGGTGAGACCTCCTCCCTCTCCGGTAAGCTCCTCCACCTTCCCAGCCGCCGCTTCCGATTCTCTCCCTCCCTGCGATTTTGCCCCTTCCTCCTCCACGGACCGCCACCCCCATCCCCTCCACAACCTTCCTCTCACGGATTCCTCCACCAGCCCATCTCCGGCGAGGTCTCCCCATCCCCACTGCCATTCTCTCCTCCAGCTCCCCGATCATCCACTCCAGCCCTCCCCCTCTCCGGCCATCCCCCGATCCACCTCCGGCAAGACCATTCCCCCCCGGATCATCAATCCCCCCTTCCTCCACCACCAATTCCGGTGAGCCCCCTCCAAACCGCCGCCTCCCACTCCTCCTTCCCCGATTGCGGCCTCCATCCGCGTCCAGGCCTCATCCGCTGCCGTCGTAACCCGCCGTCGCCGAGTTCCGCGCCGTCCCTGCACCTGGACGACGCCTCCATCGCTTCCGGTCATCATCGACACCCCGTCGGTCGCAGGCGCCAGTGCCGTTCGTTCGCCGTCCGCGCCCTCTCCGCGGCCACCTCGTCCCACTCCGCCACGAGGACGACCGTCCCGGTTCCAGTCCGCGATCCGCCGCCCGGCTCGCCCGCTTCCACGCCGGAATCGCCGCGCGCCGCCCAGAATCGCCCTGTGGAACCCTAATCGGGAGGGACGAAAGTGAACGATTCCCGCTGAGTTGACTCAGCGGGAATCGTCCCACCCCAGCCCTCGCCCGGTTCGCTGGACTCACTCGGACCGCCCCGGATCGACCGAGCCAGCCCAGCGCAGACCGCACCGGACCGCAACCAGCCGACCAGCTCAGCTGCCAGACCGGACCCCGGTCCGCCCGGATCAGCCGATCCTGACCCAGGACCGCACCAGCCCGCCCGGATCGCCAACCGGATCTGACCCGGTCCGGGCCGCCCGAACGGCCGAGCCGGGCCCAGACCGCCCGAGCCGGTTCGGAGCCGCCTAACCGGTCCCGAGCCGGCTCATCTTTGCCCAGACCGGTCCAGACCGGTCCAGACCGCCCTGAACCGGTCCAGACCGGCCCAGACCGCCCTGAACCGGCCCAGACCCCTCCGAGCCGGCCCCGGGACGCCGCTCCCGCCCCCGCGTACGCCTCGACCCGTCTTGTTCGCCACGACTCGACACCGTCCGCCCGCCGATCGCCCCTTCGCGTTCCTTCGCCGACTCGCCCGGCGTCCGACCTCGCTGCCGCGCCTGTCGACCTCCCTCGCCCCGACCGACCGGGCTCGCGCCCCGCAGGTTAGCTTCGACCCCTCCTTTTAAGGTCTAATTACTTTTCGAAGCATTTCCTCTACTCGTTTCCTCCGCCATCGGACGACGTAGATAGGATAGAGCGGATATAGGATCGAGATCTCTCTCGCGTACGTCAGGTCCAGCACTGAGCGTGAGCTGCAGCCTTCCGGCTACTCCACGACGAGCGACCTCCACGCCTCTGGACGTGGATCGAGAGGATCTCACCCTACTCATCATCGCGAGTTTCCCCGGGTCACCCGGAGTCGACTCCGCTGATCGGCACGCCCTGCCTGTGCTTAGGTTTGGGTTAGGTCTCATACTTAGGGTCTAGGATTTGCCTACCCATAGGTTAGGGTTGACCGGCTACCTCCGGTCAACCTCAGTCCCATTGATCAGGCACGAGGGTTTTCACCACCGTGTCCTGCATCAAATTGGTATCAGAGCGGTCGTTGGGTTCTCGCCCAACCCGGTCCTTGAGGACGCTCACTTGAGCCTCCGTAGCGTAGTTAGGACATCATCTAGGACATTGCATCATATAGGCACCCCTAGGTTATCATCATGGCATTCGAGACACGCTCCGCCAGAGCTAGAGGAGGATCCCCATCTTCACGGCATTTGTGCGATGCCTCGGAGCCACCTCCCCCGCGGTTTCACGAGCCCCGACGGCCCGTGAGCCCATATGGTGATCATTACGATCACCACTACCCCGACTACTATGATTGTCGAGATGATCCTAGTCGTCGAGGCGACCCACGTCACGACGATGGTCGCGACCGAGTGTACCATCGCTGGCCCTCGGATGCTTATGGTCGCCACAGACAGGCCTACCCAGCTCATTTGGATGATCGAGCCCGTTCGCCGCTGCCACCACTATCCGCACGACTCACCACACCGCCAGTTAGTCAGGCCCCTCGAGAGTTTCACGAGCCCCGGCGGCCCGTGAACCCCGGTAGTGATCGTTACGATCACCGCTACCCTGACTACCACTATTATCAGGATGAGCCTAGTCGTCGAGGTGCCCCACGCCACGACGATGGACGCGGCCAGAGTGGACGGTCGTCAGCCCCGGGATACATATGACCGCCGCGGACAGGGCCTATCGAGCTCATTTGGACGACCCACCCCATCCGCCACCGCCACGACCGCGCTATGACGACCATCGACACCACGATCGTGATCGGGGGTCGGGATCAGCGACACTACTCTAGATATAGAGGTGACCCTCCCCGACGAGACGATCTCGATCGGCGAGTTGCCCGTCGATCGCCCGGATCGCGATGCTTATCATCGCGACTATCCGCGTGCGCGAGACTACACTCGCGCACCCGAGGACGCACGTTATGATCGTTATCACGATCATGAGCGTTATCCCGATCATAGGCGTTACGGAGTCCTCCCCACCACGACATTGGTGATGACTACCGCGCGGACCCGATACGACGATCGGGATAGGCGACACGAGGATCATAGTGCCCGCATGCTGAAAGGTATGCGCGCCGTTGATCTAGTCTTTTATGGCTCTCGAGGGCCTAGAGACTATATCGATTGGGAGTCCGCTATGAACTCCTACTTTCGATACTATCGCATGGATGACGACCTCTGCGTTGAGTACGCCGAGACGAGACTTGGCGGACACGCCAAGATCTTTTTGGGAGGATGAGCGTCATGCAGCTTATCGACGAGGACAGCCCATCACTTCATGGATAGATATGGCTCAACGCTTGAGGAACAAGTATGTTCCTCGAGAGTATGAGTCTACGTCATTCCCCAGGACGGGGCACGATGCTGTCAGGGAGCACATGGGAGCATATGGTGCGACCCACCGATGACTTCGATTTTGTCTCCATCTCAGCCTCTTACGAGGGTCGCTCCTACGCGATCTAGTCCGACCACCTCGGCTTCACCGATACGATCTAGTATCGGGAATGGACGGACTACACCCGAGATGGCGGTAGCGTCGGCACCATCTCGGCGACCACCACCCGCAGACGCACCTCATGATACGACGGCTTTGTCCCAAGTCCACACCACTTGTTTCAAGTGTCCGGGCGAAGGACATTGGGACGAGCCGGTGTCCTTTGTGGAACCTCCTTCTCGAGGTCAAGGGACGCGACCCAGTGGCTCCCATGAGGATGACCTTCCCACGGGCGACGATGTTTATCTCGCTGATGAGGCCACTGGCAGAGCGAGTGCGATGACACTCCGGAGCTGATTGATCACACCCCGATCTTGCCGGCCGCTCCCGCAGCCGTTGAGGCCCCCGCTCCAGCCCGGCACCCGCAGCGAGCACACCGATGAGGGACATGATCAGCGTTGCTATTCCGAGATCACTAGTGGATGTGATCCTACCACCCCGATTGCCCGTCAGCCATCATTTGCCCAGACGACGCATCTTCGGTAGGCGCGCCATCACCTATGCGCCTACATGGACTATCCACGTCCATTATCTCGGATCGCGACACTGCGGTTTACTAGTCACTTACGGAGGACTTTTTATGGGCTTACTTGGGACTGAGCCCACATTTTCTAGCAGTTATCATCCCCAGAGTGACGGTCAGATCGACGACGTCAATCATAGCATGAGGATACGACTTTGGACATCGGCCAGCGCGAGCTTGATCATTTGGGACATGATCCTACTACGCGCCGAGTGCACCTACCACCCCTCTTCCGACCATACCTCTGGCGTGAGCCCCGTCGAGATTGCACATGGCTTAGCACCCCGCAAGCCCTTAGACATAGTTCCCCTCGACCCTCATGTTAGAGTTTATAGGGTCAGAGTCGCATTTGCCCAGCATGTTAGTCAGTTGCATCAGGACATTCATGATAGAGTATTGAGTCAGTATGCATCGTACAAGCAGGCTGCCGATTTGCACTGTCGACCCCGGGTCTTCCAGGTGGGAGACCAGGTTATGGTTAGGCTGAGGCCCGAGCTTTATGCTCCTGCTCTTAGCACCGGCCCGTCTCGAGTCCTTTCCCGGATAGGCGGGATCGCCTATGTCGTCGACATCCCTCCTTCGTGGGGGAATAGCTCCACGCTCCATGTGATGGATCTGACGTCGCACCCAGCTCTACCTCTCTCATCTGACGTTAAGCCTTCACCTACCGGCCCATTCTTTGAGAGAGAGTTTGCCTGGAAGTCCACTTTCCCCGCGTTACCACCCGATCGGCACGAGCGAGTCGAGGAGATTTTTCGGGAGGTAATTGACTTCTCAGGGGACGGAGTTTCGTGGAGAGTCTTTGTGCACTGGCCAGGCCGACCACCGGAGGACGACGTCTACACCTCGGAGGTGGACCTAGAGCGACTACGATCAGATCTTTGGAGCCCCTGCCGCCTTCTCTTGCTAACTCGACGGAGTCGAGTTCTTCCGACCCCGGGAGGATTGGTGGCGTACGACCCCCGTCGCCACCAAGACACGATATCACGGCGTCGGAGGAGCCCTTTTGCGCGCGCGGATCTATCCGCTTATCTTTACTTCTTTATTTCTTTATTATGGATCTTTTGACCCGCACGTGTTTAAGCGGGTCCTCGTTTATTTCTTCTCTCCCTTTAGGCTTCCGGGTGGGTTCTTCCCTTTTCGGGATCCCATTTGTGAAGCCCATTCTTCTTTGTGAACCTTTTATTCTATTTCTATGAGTATGGGTGTGGGTTGTGGGCCTCAAGTGGGCCCTTTCCTCTCTTGGCCCAACAAGGGCTCTATAAGAGGGGAAGGGACCCCCCCACAATCCCTAGCCGTCATTTGAAGAAAGAAAGGAGTGCTCTCCCTCTCAAGTGGCTGCTCAAGGAAGGCCGGGGAAGGAGTCCAACCGCCGTCGTCGCCGCCGCCGCCGCCGCCGCCGCCGCCGCCGCCGCCGCGCCGCCGCCGCGCCGCCGCGACGCACCGCCGCCACTCCTTGCCCCGGCCACTGGTTCTTCTCCACCATCTCCACGACGCCGCCGTCCTCAAGCCGCCGCCGCCGCGCCGCCTCGAGCCGCCGCCGCTGCCGCCGCCTCCGGACCGCCGCACCGCCACCATCTCCACCTCCATCCCCATCTCCATCTCCGGCCATCCCCAACCTCTCCTCCGGTGAGACCTCCTCCCTCTCCCGGTAAGCTCCTCCACCTTCCCAGCCCGCCGCTTCCGATTCTCTCCCTCCCTGCGATTTTGCCCCTTCCTCCTCCACGGACCGCCACCCCCCATCCCCTCCACAACCTTCCTCTCACGGATTCCTCCACCAGCCCATCTCCGGCGAGGTCTCCCCATCCCCACTGCCATTCTCTCCTCCAGCTCCCCGATCATCCACTCCAGCCCTCCCCCTCTCCGGCCATCCCCCGATCCACCTCCGGCAAGACCATCCCCCGGATCATCAATCCCCCTTCCTCCACCACCAATTCCGGTGAGCCCCCTCCAAACCGCCGCCTCCCACTCCTCCTTCCCCGATTGCGGCCTCCATCCGCGTCCGAGGCCTCATCCGCTGCCGTCGTAACCCGCCGTCGCCGAGTTCGCGCCGTCCCCGCACACGGACGACGCCTCCATCGCTTCCGGTCATCATCGACACCCCGTCGGTCGCGAGGCGCCCGGTGCCGTTCGTTCGCCGTCCGCGCCCTCTCCGCGGCCACCTCGTCCCACTCCGCCACGAGGACGACCGTCCCGGTTCCAGTCCGCGATCCGCCGCCCGGCTCGCCCGCTTCCACGCCGGAATCGCCGCGCGCCGCCCAGAATCGCCCTGTGGAACCCTAATCGGGAGGGACGAAAGTGAACGATTCCCGCTGAGTTGACTCAGCGGGAATCGTCCCACCCCAGCCCTCGCCCGGTTCGCTGGACTCACTCGGACCGCCCCGGATCGACCGAGCCAGCCCAGCGCAGACCGCACCGGACCGCAACCAGCCGACCAGCTCAGCTGCCAGACCGGACCCCGGTCCGCCCGGATCAGCCGATCCTGACCCAGGACCGCACCAGCCCGCCCGGATCGCCAACCGGATCTGACCCGGTCCGGGCCGCCCGAACCGGCCGACCGGCCCAGACCGCCCAGGCCGGTTCAGACCGCCCCAACCGGTCCAGACCGGCTCATCTTTGCCCAGACCGGTCCAGACCGGTCCAGACCGCCCTGAACCGGTCCAGACCGGCCCAGACCGCCCTGAACCGGCCCAGACCCCCTCCGAGCCGGCCCCGGGACGCCGCTCCCGCCCCCGCGTACGCCTCGACCCGTCTTGTTCGCCACGACTCGACACCGTCCGCCCGCCGATCGCCCCTTCGCGTTCCTTCGCCGACTCGCCCGACGTCCGACCTCGCTGCCGCACCTGTCGACCTCCCTCGCCCCGACCGACCGGGCTCGCGCCCCGCAGGTTAGCTTCGACCCCTCCTTTTAAGGTCTAATTACTTTTCGAAGCATTTCCTCTACTCGTTTCCTCCGCCATCGGACGACGTAGATAGGATAGAGCGGATATAGGATCGAGATCTCTCTCGCGTACGTCAGGTCCAGCACTGAGCGTGAGCTGCAGCCTTCCGGCTACTCCACGACGAGCGACCTCCACGCCTCTGGACGTGGATCGAGAGGATCTCACCCTACTCATCATCGCGAGTTTCCCCGGGTCACCCGGAGTCGACTCCGCTGATCGGCACGCCTGCCTGTGCTTAGGTTTGGGTTAGGTCTCATACTTAGGGTCTAGGATTTGCCTACCCATAGGTTAGGGTTGACCGGCTACCTCCGGTCAACCTCAGTCCCATTGATCAGGCACGAGGGGTTTTCACCACCGTGTCCTGCATCAGATTGACTCAAAGGAATGAGATGCGATGAAATCCTTGGCCAAGGTAGTAGAAATATCGAAGAAGGAGTTCTCGATGATTTCTACACGCATCAGTACTAACTTGAGTGATCGATTAGGGTTTGACAGTTGACCATACCCTAAGTCATTCATGAGTCTAATGTGGATGAAGGATTATACATACATGGTAATCAATGACGGGAAGGTTCCATAAGTGAGTTCTTACATACTCCATATCTCCTAGAGTACGTGGTGTAGCTTGGCACCCAACGGCCTGGGCAACTCAACCTATCGATTGGGTTAAATCGATACTTGATTAATTAATTTATATGTGGATGTGGATAATTAATTAAGGTTGACCAATAAGGTGTTATTTGGTCTATAGAGTTATTAACTAGTGAGATATATGGACCTAGAGGGTCACACACATAAGGTTTATGGATGTTGGTGGATATAGACATAATTATGAGGGTTTTTATGAAAAACCTCATTCCAAATGTCTATAAATAGGGGAGGACGACCACAACTAGAGGTGCCCATGCAAGCCTTGTGGGAATTCTCTCCTTTCTTCTCTTTTCTCTCTTGGTGAAGAGCTTTGAAGAGGAGATCCAACCATCCGGAGACCGTGTGGATACCGCTAGAGGCTAGACACTTGAATAGCTTCAAGAACTCCTTCAAGGAATCCCTGTAAGTATGTTTTCTCATATATACTAGATGATAGGATCATCTGTTCTTGGTGGCTCGTTATTTTGAATGTCCGATTCAATGTTTTCCGTTGCATTTGATGTTTTGATCAAAATTTCGGAAAGTTATCGACCTCAGAACCCATCAGTGGTATCAGAGCCAGGTTGTACTCGTCGAGAGCTTTCCAACGAGCCCAAAAACATCCAAAACGGATGAGAAATGAGGAGATATGATCATTTGAAGATGAATCATAATAAGAAGAAAAAAAAAATGTTTTTTTTTTTTTCTTCGCGTGGGGCCCACCGTTTCCCAGTTTTGAAAGCAGGATCGGGCCGGTCAACCCTCCTCCCATTGGGTGGGCTCCCTCTCTCTCCCACGGTAGGAGAGAGAATAAACCCCTCCCCCTTCTTCTCTCTTCCCCTCTCCTTGCGGCGTGAGAAAGAGGGGAGGGGGGAATTATCCCTTCCCTGCCTCTCCTTGCGGCGGCGTGAGACGCGGCGGCATGAGACGCGGCGGCGTGAGACGAAACGGAGACGCGGGGAAGGGGGGCGGTTCCCTGCGGAACTTCCTCCCGCGTGAGACGCGGGGGAGGGGGAGCGGTTCCACCGTTCCCCCCGGCAGAACTTCCTCCCGCGTGAAAACGTGGGGGCGGGCGTTCGCGGGGGGAGGGTGGTGGGGAGACGCGTCGATCGGGAGAAAAATTTCTCCCGATCGGGCGGTTCACCCTGCGGAACTTCCTCCCGCGTGAGACGCGGGGGAAGGAGGGGGAGAGACGCGTCGATCGGGAGAAAAATTTCTCCTGATCGACGGCGATCGATCCACGGAGATCGACGGTGATCGATCAGTGAGATCGATCGTGATCGATCGATGGATATCGACGGTGATCGATCGGTGATATCGATCGTGATCGATCGATGGAGATCGATAGAGTGAGATCGATCGGGGGAGATCGATGGTGATCGATCGGGGGAGATCGATGGTGATCGATGGTGATCGATGGAGATCGATCGATGGAGATCGATCGGATCGAGAATAAAATAAATAAATAAATAAATCTGAAAAATTCTGGAAAAATCAGGAAAAATAGAAAATTGATTTATTGACTCAAATAAATTTTGATGTCATTTATTTTTATTAATTTTGATGTCATTTAATTCAATTTTCATTTATTTTGGGATTTATTTAATTGAATAATTTAAGAGTTAAATTATTTTAAATTGAGAAAAATTCCATAAGTCATTTTTAAAGTGTTTAAATGATAATTTCCTGATTATTATGCATGATTGTCATGTTTATTTTTGCAAAAATATTAATGTGATTAATTTTTTTGCATTGAATTAAATTTATTTATTTATTTGTGATGTTATTAAATCAAATGTGAAAACCAAGAACATAGATGGACCTATTATAGGATCCCCTACTTATATGTTTTGGTTTATTGATATAACATCATATATGACATATATGTGATATATGTATATGATTATTGAGATAATCATATCTTTGGGTATGGTTATATAGATAACCATGACATACCCTAACGAAGAGACTCGATAAAATATAAAACCCCTCTTATATTAAAATTTAGGCTGAAACGCAAGAGTTACGAACTCACGCGTGGTCCTCCCTTGTTATAGCCTTAGTATCCAAGTCACCTTAAGTTGGGTTGGTGGAGTCGCTCCAGGCCCGCTTATTGAAGATGAGGAACTAAGAACTAGTGTATGACACAAGGCCGGGGTAGAGGAACCGTTTAGTTTGGTGGAGTCGCTCCAGGACTACTCACGAATCTATTCCCGTCAAGTAACAAGGGTACCGCCTAGACCGAACTCAGTGGTTGGTGGAGTCGCTCCCGAGGCCACATGAGCGTCGGGGACTGAAGTATGATCAGATATTACAAATGTTGTAAGTCTCATGAGATGAGTGCTCAACAATATATTGTGATTGGTGGAGTCGCTCCAGGTCATAATATAGTTGTTGAGATTCTGATTCCCACTAGGAGATTGTCGGTTCTCCCTTTTTTCATACACTGAGGGTTGTGTGAATTGCTTAATTTTTAGTGGGAGCATTATTTTTCAATGAACACAATATCTGCAAAGAATTAATTATTAATTCTTATTCATCTCCTACGAGCAAAGATGTCGTCGACTAACCCTCTTCGTGGCATTATGGATGCCAACCGTTTGACTGGCCCGAACTTCAGCGATTGGCTCGGGAACTTAAAAGATCTTACTTAAGTACGAGCGCATCGCCTATGTCTTGGAGGGAGATGGCCCCGTTGAGCCGGCATCGGATGCGTGCGAGGATGAGGTATGGGAGTACCCGAAGTGGCAAGAAGATTCCACTACGGTTCAATGTTATATGCTGGCCTCAATGTGCAATGAGTTGCAAAGGCAGCATGAAGACATGGAACCAAAAAGCCATGCTGCTCCATTTGATGGAGTTATTTCTTGAGCGAGTAGAACTTCGGAGATATGAGATATCGAAGAGTCTATTCGAGGGCTCGGATGGCTGAATCGTCTTACGTACAAGCACATGTACTAAAGATGATTGAGTGGATCGAGAGGTTGGCGGTGCTCGGAGTTGAACTCCCTGTTGAGATGAGCACGGACCTTATTCTTCAATCTCTTCAGGACTCCTTTTCTCGGTTCATTGTTAACTTTAACATGAACAAAATTCAGAGCCTCTCTCCGGAGCTGCTGAACATGCTTACTCTGCCCGAGGGGAACCTTCGAAGGAAAAAGCCCCAAGTCCTCTTTGTTGGTGGGACCAACAAGAAGAGGAAGGTAGCTTTTGCCTCCAAAAGGGGCAAAGGGAAGAAGCAAGTGAAAGCAACTTCGACAAAGAAGGACGGTGATGACAAGGGAACGTGTTTCCACTGTGGCGTGAAAGGACATTGGAAGAGGAATTGTAAAAAGTACCTCAACGAGAAAGCTCAGCGGAAGCATGGTGATGCTCCAGGTATCTATATGATAGATACTTATTTGTCTTATAGAGATTCTGCATCTTGGGTATTAGATCTTGGATGTACTTCTCACATCTGCAATGATTCGCAGAGGTCGACAAGTAGCGAAAGCGAGAAAGGCGAGGTGGAAGCGAGGATGGGAAACGGCGCAAGAGTTGCGGCTGTGGCGCTAGGGGTTGTGAACCTCAAGCTACCATCCGGAGATTATCTTTCTTTAGAAGAATGTCATTATGTTCCTAGCATAGTTAAGAACATCATTTCGAGTTTCTTGTTTGGACAAGATGGGATATACCTTGATTATTAAGGACAAGTGTTGTTCTATTTACTTGGGAAGTAAATTGGTTGTTACGGCACCATTAGTCAATGGTTTATATCTGATTGATGTTTCTTCTTATAATCTCCAAATGGATGTTGCTCTTAAGAAGAGTAAACAGGGTGTGAACGAAGCCTACTTATGGCATTGTAGACTTGGGCATGTTGGTGATGGAAGATTACAGAAGTTGCATAAAGATGCATACTTGGGGGCATTTGATTATGAATCATTTGCAACATGTGAATCTTGCATTATGGGTAAATTACCCAAATCTTCATTCTCAGGGATTGGAGAACGAGCCAAGGGTATCTTGGAGCTAATACATTCTGATGTATGTGGTCCGATGCACGTCCAAGCCCAGAAGTGGCGGTTTCTACTTCATCACTTTTTACTGATGATTTCTCTAGGTTTGGATGGGTATACCTTATGAGGTATAAGTCAGAAGCCTTTGAGAAATTCAGGGGAGTTTAAGAATGAAGTGGAGAAACAATGCGGAAAGAGTATCAAGACTCTTCGATCGGATCGAGGAGGTGAATACTTAAGTGCCGAGTTCACACAGTTCCTTAAGGATAATGGTATCCTAGCTCAATTGACTCCTCCTTACACACCTCAGATGAATGGTGTTTTCGAAAGGAGAAATCGTACCTTGTTGGACATGGTACGATCTATGATGAGTTTCTCGAAACTTCCAATATCCCTTTGGGGATATGCGCTTGAGACAGCCAGCGCGTGTCCTTAACGTCTTACCTAGCAAATCTGTAGCTTCTACTCCATATGAGATATGGAAAGGGAAGAAGCCGACTTCTCTTACTTTAGAGTTTAGGGGTTGTCTGCTCATGTTAAGAAACATGATACGAGATAAGCTAGAATCAGGAGCGAGTTTTTGTAGATTTGTGGGATATCCAGAAAGAGACATCTGGATACTACTTTTACCGCCTTGAAGAACAATCGATATTTGTTGCGAAAAAGGGCCATCTTCTTAGAAGATGAGTATCTCTTAAGAAGAGATAGTGGGAGTAAAGTAGTGCTGGAAGAAGTTCCAAATCCGAACACAAATACTACTTCATTAGATGAGAACTCGGTCCCCAGAAAATCTTCAAGTACACACGAGGCACCGCGTAGGGACTGAGTAGAGTACCAAGACAGCGAGATCGATATGTAGGACACATTGTGACGGATGATATCGATACTCTCCACTTAAAGGATAGTGATCCTTTAACCTACAATGAAGCGGTACATGATTCCAACTCTAAGAAATGGCGAGAAGCAATGGATTCGGAGATCCAGTCCATGCATCAAAACCAAGTATGGTACTTGGTCGACCCTCCTGAGGGTATAGTACCCATTGGGTGTAAGTGGATCTTCAAGAAGAAGATCGGTGCAGATGGGCAGATTGACACCTTCAAGGCAAGGTTAGTGGCGAAGGGTTATCGTCAAAGACAAGGAGTTGACTATGACGAAACCTTCTCACCAGTTGCTATGATTAAGTCAATCAGGATTCTTCTCGCCATAGCTGCACACTATGACTGTGAAGTCCGGCAAATGGATGTGAAAACCGCCTTCCTCAATGGAAACCTTGAGGAAGAGGTGTATATGATACAACCTGAGGGTTATACATCCCAAGGAGTTTCCCGAGAAAAGGTGTGCGAGTTGCAAAGATCCATTTATGGATTGAAGCAAGCATCTAGGAGTTGGAATATGAGATTTGATGAGGCGATCAGATCTTATGACTTCATTAAGAATGAAGACGAAACTTGTGTGTACAAGAAGATCGAGTGGGAGCGCGATCACTTTTCTTGTCCTTTATGTGGATGACATCCTACTCATTGGGAATGATGTAGGTATGTTATCATCGATGAAAGCGTGGCTGTCAAAAGAACTTCTCCATGAAAGATTTGGGAGAAGCAACCTACGTATTGGGAATACGTATCTATAGAGATAGATCGAGGAGGTTGCTTGGCTTATCCCAATCCATGTACATAGACACCATTGTCAAAAGGTTTGGCATGGAGAACTCCAAGAGAGGTTTCATACCGATGAGACATGGAGTTCAGCTATCTAAGGAGCATTCGCCTAAGACTCTCGAAGATAGAGCGTTGATGGAAAAGATCCCGTATGCATCGGCGATTGGATCCATCATGTACGCTATGCTATGTACAAGACCGGATGTGGCATTTTGCTCTAAGTGTTACGAGCAGATTTCGAGGCTAACCCAGGTGAGAGTCATTGGGAAGCCGTGAAATGCATCCTTAAGTACTTGAGAAGGACTAAGGATTTATTTCTGGTCTATGGAGGAGAGGAGCTTAAGCTCCCGGGGGTTACACTGACTCGAGTTTTGATCGGACCCGGATGATAGTAGATCTACATACGGATTCCTGTTCACTTTGAATGGGGGAGCGAGTGTCTTGGAAAGAGTTCCAAGCGGCCCACCACTTTGCAGATTCGGCAGACGAGTGAGTATATTGCTGCGAGTGATGCCGCCAAGGAAACGATGCAGTTGAAGAAGTTCATCACAGACCTTGGCGTTATCCCTACGATCTCGGACCCTATTCCATTATTGTGTGACAACAATGGTGCAATAGCACAAGCGAAAGAGCCAAGGTCTCATCGAAGTCTAAGCACATTGCAGGCGTTTTCACTTGATTAGGGAGATCGTCGCAAGAGGAGATGTAGTGGTGGAAAGAGTTCCATCAGCAGACAATGTTGCGAGATCCACTAACTAAGCCTTTAGCTCAAGAAGTCTTTGAGCGTCATTGCACAACTATGGGGTTGTTGCACAAGGGCGATTGGCTTTAGTCCAAGTGGGAGATTGATGGATATTATGTGGCCTATAAGCCAATCACACTTTCATGTATCTTGTTTATGTTCATTGAAATGAAATTCATTCATTGTCATTCTTGTGTGATGTTTGCAATGAAGTCCATGAGCATGTGCAATGACTATGTGAATTATGATGAGATCATAATATAGTGATCACTAGTCTTTAAACATATGTTCTAAATATTCCTATTCGTAGGGATATTCGAGAAGGACATCGAATTATCCGGAAAGAATAGCACTATCTAATCCATCTCATATGATGAGTATGGCCGATCCTATAGCCATCGGTGTGAGACACTAAGGATAGATAGTGTGCTCTTTGGAGAAAGAGTTCACCGAATTGATCCGTATGAATCCCCTGAATGGTATTATACCTAACCGTCAATCAGGTTGATTCATGTCATGATTGTGTATGTGGTCCTTTGACTTGAGACACCAAAAGACATCTTGTGGATGGATGATCGTGTTTTGATTATGACTTACGAATCCCTAGCCACGGGATATCTAAAACGTCATATATTGGATACGACATGAAGTCCGCGAAGATGATTGTGTGGTCAAGATGGGATCATCCACCCTCGGTATTTGAGGAGATTGACTCAAAGGAATGAGATGCGATGAAATCCTTGGCCAAGGTAGTAGAAATATCGAAGAAGGAGTTCTCGATGATTTCTACACGCATCGGTACTAACTGAGTGATCGATTAGGGTTTGACAGCTTGACCATACCCTAAGTCATTCATGAGTCTAATGTGGATGAAGGATTATACATACATGGTAATCAATGACGGGAAGGTTCCATAAGTGAGTTCTTACATACTCCATATCTCCTAGAGTACGTGGTGTAGCTTGGCACCCAACGGGCTGGCAACTCAACCTATCGATTGGGTTAAATCGATACTTGATTAATTAATTTATATGTGGATGTGGATAATTAATTAAGGTTGACCAATAAGGTGTTATTTGGTCTATAGAGTTATTAACTAGTGAGATATATGGACCTAGAGGGTCACACACATAAGGTTTATGGATGTTGGTGGATATAGACATAATTATGAGGGTTTTTATGAAAAACCTCATTCCAAATGTCTATAAATAGGGGAGGACGACCACAACTAGAGGTG
>JAHCZF010000105.1:0-20379 GCA_024174645.1 Lemna minuta
GATGACTTCAACGTCTTTGGAAATGACTTAGAGAGTTGTCTTGCTCACCTGACCAAGATCCTAGAGGTCTGCGTTAGGAAACGACTGGTGCTAAGCTGGGAAAAATCCCACTTCATGGTACGAGAGGGAGTAGTGCTGGGACATATCGTCTCGGGCAAAGGACTAGAGGTGGACAAGGCCAAGATAGAGGTCATCCAAAACCTCCCTCTTCCAGGTACTGTTCAAGATAGAGGTCTCTCTCCCTCCCTCCCTCCTCTCTCTCCGGCTCCCTCCCTACCTCTCTCTCCCAGGCCTCCCTCCCTCCCTCCGTCTCTCTCCCCCTCCCTCCCTCCCTCCCTCCCTCCCTCCCTCCCTCCCTCCCTCTCCCTCCCTCCCTCTCTCTCACGGCATCCCTCCCTCCCTCCCTCCCTCCCTCCCTCTCTTCCGGTCTCCCTCCTCGCTCGCTCCCACGTCCCCGCGCTCCCGCTCCCTCTCCCTCTCCCTCCCTCCCTCCCTCCCTCCCTCCCTCCCTCCCTCCCTCTGTCTCTCTGTCTCTCTCTGTCTCTCTCTCTGTCTCTCTCTCTCTCTCTCTCTCTCTCCCTCCATTTTACAAGACTAAAGCGTATGGTCATTGAATGCACACTACTTAGTGTCAAAACAAAGTCTTAATCTTACCAATTTATGATTAATCAAAGTAATTAATTAGTATAATGGTAATTAAGGGTTGAATGCACGGGGAATTAGGGAAATTTGAGATATATCTTTGAAATTCGGTCAAATCGGATGACGAATTGAGAGTAGAAATTGAGCGTTCTAGTATATTAAGAAATTTAACTCAATTTCAAATCCACGGAATAAAAAATCAGATGATTTGGATAAGAATTCGAAGAGTAATCGAAATTTGAAGTTAGATGAAAATTCGTATCGCGAATTTGATTAAAAACTGAAATTAAAATGAAATTAAATTTAATCTACGATGCTAAAAGTAAAATTAACACTAAATGATGAAATATTAAGATGAAAACAAACAATCCAACCCAAATTAGCCTTCGAAATGATCCAATTAATCGCCGGATGCAAGGCTTTTCATTTCGAATTTCCGAAGATGAAAGTGGAGTTCAAGACTTGATTTCTTCCAATTCTCTCTATCAAACTTTGAATTTAAGCACTTAAATTGAACGGAAATGAGTTACGAACACAATAGAAAAAGTGGCACGCGAAATGATTGAGTATACACGGAGAATTTGTGGAATAATCGTGGGCAAGTTCTTCCGTCGCGAAGAACGTCTTTTAAAAGAACGAAATTGATCTTCAACCGTCTGATGAAGGATCCATCGCGATCAACCGTCGCGATCACGCATCTGTTGATCGAATCGTCGCATATTGTGATGATCCTTGGATCTTAATCGTGTGTTTTAGATTTGATTGGATGTCCATCTGATGCTAATAATCTGGACCATTATAACTCTCGATCAGACGGCTGCGATTTATTCACTTAAGTGAATGTATAAGCACGTGCTTGATTCGTGATCGCGTGGACCTCGTGTCCACCGCATCCACGCGTGCGATTGATCGCGCTTTCCATTCGACGCACGAAAAACTGCCATGCGTCCTGAAAATACATAAAACAAAGGGACTTTAGTCCCACACGGAGAAAAAGAAGAGAAGGTGACGGGTATATAAAGTGGACTGAAATAGTGGGTCTAATAAACTGTCTTTCGATAATCGGAAGACCTATACATATTATTATAAACTATATAAATTATATATAAATAATGCGTCCACGTGTCACTTCTGCGCCACGCAAGTGCTCGCGCGCGTCCACGTGGCAGAGCCATGTGGCCTTGCGTGCCACGTCGCATCCACGTGGGCTCGCGCATAAAATCCCCCTTTTTTGCTATTTTTTTATTGATTTAAATACTTAAAAAAATCGAAAATAATTCTAAATAAATCCAGAAAAATTCCTTAAAATTGTAAAAATCATAACTTTCAAATACAACTCCAAATTAGTTCAAATTTGTTTTGTTGGATCAGAAATTGAATAATCTATCATTATAAAAAGTCAAATTATTAAAATAATAAGAGAAGAAATTTTAATTAATTTAATACATTTATGTATCTTATAAAATAACTTTATAAAATACATAAATGTAAATAAAGATCTTTTCTCTTATATTTTCATTCTCAACACATGATTATGATCTCAATTATAATTAGCATTAAAGATTATAATGTTTAATTATGTATAATAATCCATAAATTGGTATATTTTAAGATCATAACATGAAATAATACAAAATATGATAACATGCATATATTTGTAGTGATTAATGCCTTAATTTGCATTAATAATCATGTAATTACATGCATATATAGCATGTTATCAAAACCCAGGTGTGTTGTGAACAAATTATAGTTTTGGATTCAAAACATATTCAGACTTGATAGATCTCGATATGATTCCCACTTGGACGATAGACGCCATCTACTTCAACACGTCGAAGCGACGTAGCTCACTGGAATCCCTGCATTGTTGGGCAGTACATGGTCATTCCTTTACGTTTAATAAAATTCAAAACATGCAAAGTTAAAATAAAATAAAATTCAATTCATACTTGGGGTGTCGCTTGTATCGATCTTTGGGTGCATGTCTTTCGATTATGGCCAACTTGGTGACAAATAGAGCACATCATATGCATTCCTTTCCTGGACAGTGTTGGGCCTCTACCTTCTTTCTCGCTGATGTCAATTCTTCTATTTCGCATGGGCCTACCAGGTTGTCTCTTTGTGAGAGGAGGGAATACGTAGCTCCCTGTAACTTCATTCCACAAGTTTTTCCCATTCATTGGTGGTATACCATGACTATAAGCTAGCTGGTATGCATCTTTCTTTAACCAGCCAGTGACAAAAGTGACAGGGTCATGCTTGGTCCAATGAATGTAGGCAATAGCGTGTGAGCAGGGAATGCCTGTTATATTCCAATATCTACAACTACAATCTCTATTTTGTAAGTCGACCACAAATCTATTTTCCAACTGCGTAACTTCAAATTTATTCTCGCCTGCATGCTTAGGAGTGCATGTCCTGGATTGAAACTTGTTATTGTTGACCACCTCTCTAATCCGAGGGCATAATTCATCAGTTCTCTCAGAAAATAGCTCCCTTTTCTGAGCTATCCTCAGCATGAGTCCAACTCTGATGTTTTCTAGCATGTCTATGATGGGTTTCGCTCGATGTCGTAGGATATAATTATTGAAGGATTCACAAATGTTGTTATCAATCGCCTCACATTTTGGCCACTCACTAATATAAGCCTTGCAAAATTTCCTTACGTCAATAGCTTGAAAGTCATGCGTTGCTTGTGGATCAAATGTGCTCTCTTGCATGATCCTCCTGAAATTATGGTGTGTTGTGCACTTCACTGCTTTCCAAAATAACGTCTTCAATAATTGAGTGGAATGTCCCCTCTTCTTCCAATTAGCATAAACATGTTTGGCGCAATTCCTATGCTCCACATGAGGTAATAAACGTGTCACCGCATTCTGTAGTCCCTTTTGTTGATCAATCATAATGGTCCAACCAAGACCATCAAAATTCCTAAATCTTGCATTAGCAGTTCAATAAACCAAGTCCATGAAGCCTGATTCTCCCCTTCAACCACTGACCACGCAATAGGGAACATTTGGTTATTCCCGTCCTTTCCCACAACACTCATCAGTTGTCCTTTCGTTTCACTCTTCAGAAAACAAGCATCCAAACCAATGACTCTTCGACAACCTTCGACAAAACCCCTTGCCAATGAATCGAAGCATATGTACAACCTCTTAAAGGTAATTACATCATCTGGAGTGTCTCTGTCAATCATCAACTCGAAAGTACTATTCCTATTAACCTTCTTTAACTCATAGACATAAGAAGGGAGCAAGTGATAATGGTCATCCAAAGATCCTTCAAGTTTCTTACTTGCCAAAGATCTAGCCTTATAACATGTATTCCTTGAAACGGTGATTCCAAACTATTTGTTGAGTTCCCGCATCATATCGAGTACACTCCAATCCCTATAAATTTGAAATCTCTCTAAGAAGAGGTTTGTGATCCAATTGTGATCAGCTTGTCTATTCCTTACAGCTCTACTGCACCTGTGATCATCAATTACTGTCTTGACAACAAAAGCCTCCTTCTTCCCGTCAAAACTAGCATACATTCTCCATGGGCAATCTTTCTCGTAGATGACTTCAACTTTATGCTTACCACACTTTAAAAACCTAATGTTGAACCCATTCCATACAGCGTAGTTCTTAACGGCTGTCGTAAATTGAGAAGACGATTCAAACCTCATGCCCAATTGAAAAGTAGTCATCTCAATGGGACATCTTGGATCATACAATTGGCCCCTGTGTATGTTCCTTGTATTATCTCCCTCATCCTCAGTATCATTGGGCATTACTACCTCATCATATGAATTAGAGTAGTCATTATAATATCCATCAACAGATACTTGTTGAACCTCTTCATTTTCCTCAGAACATTCCTCAAAATCACTTCTCTCATCTTCTTCACTTGAACGATATTCAGAATCAACATCACTATCATAGTGAGTATCAAGCCTCTCCTCGACATCACCATCCCTATTTAATAATTTAATGAGTGAGAGAATTGAAGACATCTTAAAACGTATGAATTAGCATAAAATTTTGAATTCCCCAACACATTTTTGATATGTGTTTACCTAGGGCAAACTAGGAAGAGAATCGATTTCGAATCGGATCATTGAAGATCGAATGGGCTGAACTGTAATCAGAAAAATGCGAAGCCTCCGTTGTGTCAACTGCGCTGCCCGCCGACTTCACCGCCGCCCTCTTCTCCTTCCTCCACAGCTTCCACATCTCCCTCTATCTCTTGATTTATCTCCCTCGATTTCTCTCTCTCGATTTTTCGGGAGCAAATAACCCTAAACTGAATATTGTCACATCAAGATTAGACATAGGACCAAAACTATTAGCTGCTATGTGAGCATTTCACCCAAAAAAACTAGTGATAAAAATTTAAACACCACTATGTTCCACATCATACATTTCTTCAGCTATGTTTCAACATAAGAAATGCAATGATACAAGTTGTATGTCAATTTATTAACGATGCCCAAAAAATTTCTTCTAACCATCTGTTTCCCGTCTCTCTATCTGCACAGGAAAAAATGCAGATTTTTACTAATACAAGCATAAACACTCCGAGAGAAATGACATCTCACAATGTAATAAAAACTTCCATTTTAATTTAGCCTAAGGAAAACAATAGAATTCACAATAGCCTTCTGTCTGCTCGCGCACGAGAGATCGACACAGAACCGCGATTCATAAGGAGAGAGAGAAACGGGAGAGAGAAGAATGGGGAAAGGAGGTGCGGCGCGGAAAGAGAAGGAGGAAGAAGGGGAGGAGAAGAAAGAGAGAGGGAGAGAGATGGCGATGTAGAAGGTGAAGGAATAAAGCGGCAAGGAGAGAGCGAGGTGGCGGAAGAGAGATTTTGCGTGAGATGGTGAGAAAGAGAGATAAGAAGAGAGAAAGAGAAAGAGACGCAAGTACAGGAGCAATGGAAGAAATTTCTTTCGGAGGGCTCCCCGCCGCGCTCGCCGACCGCCGACTGTCGACCGCCCTTCGTATTGTTTTTCATTGTTTCAACTGTGACTCTTTATCTAGCTATTTGTATCTATATGCTCACGGGTCGCATTCTCAGGCTCGTCCAAGCGCCATATTCTACGCTCATGGCAAAGACAATAGAAAGCAAAAAAGAGAGCAATGGGCCACAGAGAGAAAACAAGAGAGAAAATAATGAGGATGAGAAAGCCGACAATAGACGAGTGGGATAGACTGAAGAGAGAGCAAAAAAGATAGTAGTGGGCTAGGTAGAGGAAACAAGCGAGAAAAAAATATGGTAGAAAGAGCTGATGAGGAATGGAAAAGACTTGAAAGAGAGCATAAGTCTAGAGAGAAAACAAGTGAGAGAAGAATTGGCGGCGGGAGAAGTTCTCACGCTCATGAGAGAGAAAGAGTGTGCGAGGAAGAGGAAAAGAAAGAGTGTGCGAGGAAATTCCGCGCGACGAGCTTTCTGCGGATAATATCGTGCGGGGGGGGGGGGGGGGGGGGGGAGAAGAATCGTGGGACAAAGTCGCTCGATGATTTTTGGACCAGCTTACCGACTATCATCGAAGAGGACGAGTAGGAAGAGGAAGCAACGCCGCTAAAGATAAAGGCAAAGAAAGCCACCACGCGATATCACCGACCATCCGGCATACTCACCCGCTACGTGCGCTTCCTGAACGACTTCGCATACCATCCTGCTCTGTCCGGTTTCACCAGGATCTAGAGGGAAAAAGAGAGAGAGGTGTTGTTGCGTCTGTTATAAGATGAGGAAAAAAAAAACCAAGGATGCAATACATCAGGGAAGATAGTAAAGGTGAAGTCCCCCTCTTAGAGAGGAGCATAGCGGCCATGCATGGAGGCAAAGGAAACGGCTTGGATTTTTTCTAATTTTAGAGAGAGAGGGAGGGAGAGAGAGAGGGCTGGAGAGAGAGAGAGAGAGAGAGAGAGAGAGAGAGAGGAAGGGAGGAAGGGAGAGAGAGAGGGAGGGGGGGGGGCCGGACGCGGGAGCGAGCGAGGGAGGGAGACCGGGAGAGAGAGGTGTTGGAAATTGTTTCCAGGATCGCTCTCTTTCAAACGCTCGGCTCTCTTCCACTCTCTCGGAAATGCCGAATCTCGGATTTCACTCAAGGACGAAAGAAGATTGAAGAAAACCTTTTCATATATACAACTACGATAAGCATACTGCTATATATAGTAAACTAAACATAGACCGTGTTATCCCACGATCCAGACATGACGCAATCGTGCGTATCGCACGTCTTTGTGGAAAGTAGAAATCCACCCACGTCGTGTAAGACGTGATGGTTAGTCGAACTGAAGATCAGTGAGCCATTATCTCCATGTATGGTGCTCTCCAACCGTTACGAAAATGCCACGCAAGGAGATAGATGCAACATTCTCCCCTCTAATCCTGAAGTGGCGGAAGATCACGCACGCCAATTAGGTGTCGTATTGTTGCTAGCTTTACTGTCGGCAATGCCTTCGTCAAAGGGTCAGCTCTCTGCTCTTCTGTTCGAATGAAGTCCACCATAATCTTGCCTTCCTCGACACATTCACCGATAAAATGAAACCGGGTGTCAATGTGCTTGCTGCGTCCATGAAACACTGGGTTCCTCATTAAGGCAATCGCGGATTTGTTGTCGACGAGCATCCTTACTGGTTTCCGGCTCCTCCCCAACTAGCTCACTTAGTAGGCTTCTGAGCCAAAGTGCCTGGCACGCTGCCGCGGTTGCAGCCATAAACTCGGCTTCACATGATGAGAGCGCCATTGTCTTTTGCTTCTGTGAATTCCATGTAACGAGGCACTCGTTTACATAAAATGCCATTCCGTTGGTACTCTTGCGATCATCCAAGTCACTGGCCAAGTCACTGTCGGTGTAGCCAGTGATCCTCTCTGCTCCTCCTCCGCTGCAGTACACAAGACCATAGTGCATTGTCCCCTTCACATACCTGAGAATTTGTTTGACTATCTTTTGATGCATCTCTGTTGGCCTCTGCATAAACCTGCTCGCCACCCCGACTGCGAATGAAAGATCTGGTCGGGTGTTCAACAAGTACCTGAGGCTCCCAATGACTCGACGGTACTCGTAGCATCCACGGGGTGTCCCTCATCATCTTTGTGCACCTGAATTTTTGTTTCCATAGGATATTTGATCGAATTACATTCGATCATCCCAAACTGCTGCAATACTTTCTTGGCATAAGCAGTTTGTTTGATTGAAATCTTGCCATTTCCTTGCCCCACCTCAATTCCGAGGTAGTAATGAAGTAATCCGAGGTCGCTCATATCAAATTCGTCCATCATTTGCTGCTTAAACTTCATGATACCAGCTGGATCTTTTCCGGTTACAATTAGGTCGTTGACGTACACCCCAACGATGACGCCAACACAATTCTTTCCCCGGATATACACGGCTTGCTCTTGAGTGCACCTTGTGAAACCCAGCTCTTTCAAGCTTTTGTCGAGGCGCGTGTTCCAAGCCCGCGGTGCCTGTCGCAGCCCATACAGTGCCTTGTGTAGCCTGTACACTAAATTCTCCTTGCCTTTCACCATATATCCTTCCGGTTGAGATACATAAACCTCCTCTTGGAGCTCTCCATTCAAGAACGCTGATTTCACGTCCAAGTGGTGCACCTGTCACCCTCGATTTGCAGCAACTGCAAGCATGACACGGACTATGTCAAGACGAGTGACCGGTGCAAAAACTTCATTGAAGTCAATGCCTTGACGTTGGATGTAGCCCTTTGGCACCAATCTCGCTTTATGCTTCATTACTTCACTATTAGAATCCTTCTTGAGCTCAAATACCCATTTCAGCCCAATCGCCTCGTGTCCAACCGGGAGTTTCACCAGTGACCAAGTCAGATTTTTTTCAATTGATTCAATTTCCTTACTCATGGCATCCTCCCACTCTGGCTAGCCTGCAGCCTCACGGTAACAAGACGGTTCCTCCGTCACAATCAGCAAAGCCTCCTCCTCAGCAAATTCTTTATCTAGTTCCACCCGTCGTGTATCTTGCATAATGTCATCCATGTGTCTGTAGCGAATAGGCCCATCGTGGGACTCATCACCACCTAATAGGAGTGGTGAGGTTTCGGCAAGGGAAGTCCTGACCTTATCAGTCATCGGCGTTCTCCTTTCTAATGTGGTAGGTAAGGTAGCTGGTGTCGTCACGATGACCGACGCCGTGTGTGCCATAGTTGGTGATCTAGTTATCGATCCTGGACTCAATTGATCAGTCGCACTTGCTCTGTCTACAGAGGTTCCTCTCGTGGCAGCGTTATTGCTTGATGCGGGAACCTCGAATAGTACAGCTTGTGGGGGTGCGGACTCCTGATTGATAAAATCCAATGCTTCACCAACTGCTACACCTGCATTCCAATTCCACTCCCTATTTTCTTCAAATTGGACATCACGACTTACTTGAATTTTGTTTTGCCGGGGATCATAGAGGCGATGCACTTTACTGCCATCCTCAACACCGAGGTAAACCATCATGTGGCTCCGATCGTCAAGCTTCTTTAGATGCAGAGAGGTCACCTTAGCGTGTGCAGTGCACCCGAACACTCGCAAGTGTCTCACGTATGGTTTCTTCCCGTTCCAAGCTTCAAACGGTGTACGGCTCCCCATCGCCTTCGTCGGGAGCCGATTGAGAAGATACACGGCGTGCCTCACTGCCTCCCCCCAGAATCTTCCAGGAACATACATGCTTTTGAGCAGGGAGCGAGTCATGTCCATTATAGATCGATTCCTTCGCTCCACCACCCCTGTTTTTCGTGGAGAATATGGTGCAGTGTAGTGTCTCTCGATCCCGGTTTCTTCACATAGCTGAGTGAAGTTTGCTGAGAGGAATTCTCCTCCACGATTGGTGCAAAGTGTTTTGATCTTGCATCCTCGCATGTTCTCCACCAACACCTTGAACTTTGTGAATGCTGGAAGCACTTGATCTTTACTCCTGAGCACATTCAAACACATCCAGCGAGAGTGATCATCTACAATCAACATGAAATACTAATTACATCCAATTATAGCTGGAGTGATCGGACCGCAGAGATCAGCGTGGAGCAATTCAAGCGGCTTCTCTGCTCGGAAATTTGTCTTTGCTGGGAATGATTGCCTAGACTGATTGGCCACGAGACAACCACGACACAATTTATGCGGGTGTTTAATCGGCGGAACTCCCTCGACCATCTCCCTTTCTGCAAGTAGCTCCAACGATTGGAAGTTGACATGACCGAGCCTCGCATGCCACAACCATGCTGGTTCCTCCAAGTTTTCTAGGAAGCAAGTGGGATGCGCGAGTTGGAGCTTGATTTGATAAAGATGATTTTGGGAGCGCCTCACGTTCATGATCAGCCGCAGTGGACTTTTGGCAAAAACCTCAAGTTTGTCAACGTCCATGATCACCTTGTGTCCTGTCTCGGTGAGCTGCCCAAGACTAACCATATTGCTGCAAAGACTGGGAATATAGTATACTTCCACAAGCCGCCATTGATCACCGTTCTTGCAGCTAAATAGGATTGAGCCTTTTCCCTTTATCTCCACTGATTTGCCATCGCCAAACTTCACTTTCCCAGTGATTGACTCATCAAGTTCCTGAAATTTCTCCTTGTCACTAGTCATATGATTGCTGGCGCCCTTGTCTAGGTACCAGGTAGTCGCTGGCGATGAAGTGTACTCGGCTTGGTGCAGCTCGGACCACACCTTGTCTTCATTGAGCATGACGAGCTCTGACCGCGAGTCCTCCTTAGATTCTGTGAATGGTAACGCCAATTCGTTATCATCGATCTGCGCCAGGTGTGCTTCCTCCTTTTTCTTGGGAGCTTTGCACTATGTAGAATAGTGCCCCATCTTGTCGCAATTGTAGCAGCGTATATGGCTTTTGTCACGACTGCCACTACCGGAGCTGCCTGCCCCATCGGTGTGTTGTGTTTCGCCTCGACTTCCCTTTCCATGACCGCGGCCACTCCTGCCACGATTTTTACCTTCTGTGGATGATTTTCCCTTTTGGCTCGATGTATCATCGCCATTCTTCTTTTGCCTAGACTCCAAGTCAGCTTGAGTGAGGAGAAGCTGCCCTTGACAGTGACGCCACCCCCGGGTGTGCGCGTGCGTGTCCGTTCCTCATATGCTTTCAACCGAGATAGCGCTTCCTCGAATGGCATCGTGTCGATATTGCAGAATTGCTCGATTCCAGCAATGACGTGGAGGAAGCGATCCGGGACAGTGTCGAACAACTTCTTTACCATCGCTTCATTCTCTAAAGTTCCTCCTACATCATAATACTTCACGGACATACTTGTCATCCTCCCAGCATACTGGTCAAGGGACTCTCCATCGACCATTCGCAAGGCGTCGAAGTCGCTCTTCAGCGCCTGGAGTCATGCGTTCCTGACGCGATCAGCTCCGACGAACCTCATCTTTAAGGATTCCCAGATTTCCTTCGACGACACCTTCTTTGCAACCTGCATAAGAAGGTCTTCCTGGAGAGCCTGAAGAAGATGTGCTTTGGCTTTCCTATCTTGTTTCAAGTCAACGGCTGCCTCAACCGCTGGATGGAATGCTGCTCAGATGCCTTGATCCTCCATGATAGCTTGGACACGGATAGCCCATCTGGTATAATTCGACGTCATCAGCTGCGGATACTGATATGTACTCGTACCTCCACCACTGCAGCTTCCCCGCGTCTCCTCACCTTGGACTATCGACATCGCCTCTAACCTTGCTATTGAAAGAGATTATTGGCTCTAATACCAAATGTTGGAAATTCGTTCCAGGATCGCTCTCTTTCAAACGCTCGGCTCTCTTCCACTCTCTCGGAAATGCCGAATCTCGGATTTCACTCAAGGACGAAAGAAGATTGAAGAAAACCTTTTCATATATACAACTACGATAAGCATACTGCTATATATAGTAAACTAAACATAGACCGTGTTATCCCATGATCCAGACTTGACGCAATCGTGTGTATCGCACGTCTTTGTGGAAAGTAGAAGTCCACCCACGTCGTGTAAGACGTGATGGTTAGTCGAACTTTAGATCAGTGAGCCATTATCTCCATGTATGGTGCTCTCCAGCCGTTACGAAACTGCCACGCAAGGAGATAGATGCAACAAGAGGGAGGGAGGGAGGGCGGGAGAGAGAGGGAGGGAGGGCGGGAGAGAGAGGGAGGGAGGGAGGGAGGGAGGGAGAGAGACGAAGCGAGGGAGGGAGGGAGGCCGAGAGAGAGGGAGGGAGGCCGGGAGGCCGGGAGAGAGAGCGAGGGAGGGAGAGAGAGAGGGCGGGAGAGAGAGAGAGAGGGAGGGAGGGAGAGAGAGAGGGGGAGGGTGGGACGCGAGAGCGAGAGAGGGAGGGAGGGAGGGAGGGAGGCCGGGAGAGTGAGGGAGGGAGGGAGGGAGGGAGGGAGAGAGAGGGAGGGAGGGAGGGGAGAGAGACGGAGGGAGGGCGGGAGAGAGAGGGAGGGAGGGAGGGCGGGAGAGAGAGGAAGGGCGAGAGAGAGAGAGGGAGAGAGAGGGAGGGAGGGAGGGAGGGAGAGAGGCTGGGAGAGAGAGGGAAGGAGGGAGGGAGGGCGGGAGAGAGAGGGAGGGAGGGAGGGCGGGAGAGAGAGGGACGGAGGGAGGAGGGAGGGAGGGAGGGCGGGAGAGGGAGGGAGGGAGGGAGGGAGGGAGGGCGGGAGAGGGGGAGGGTTGTTTGTCTTCCGTCCACTCGTGCGCGAGAGAGCGGGAGAGAGAGGGATATAAGTTCTCTCTCTCCCATGCAAACGTGGCTGCCACGAGGATCCGCCTAATTCCGGCGGCTGACGTGGACACAATGCGGGCGCCAACTGGACTTAATTCACATCCATGTCAGCAGCTGGGATAGATCGAGGAAAGAGAAAAAAGGTTGGGATATATGGGGCGAATAAAAAAGGTTGGGATAGATTAGATTATCCAACCAGGCCAAGCCTTTGAGGGAAGATCAACCATAGGTCTGCTAATGGAAAATATGATGTTGAGGTAGGTAATAGCTCTCACCAGATAAAAAAACCTCAAGGAGTGTTTATGTCCTTATAATTGACTTTATGAAGAAATGTTGACTTAAACACATCCTTTGTGAAGTAATTGTGAGAAAAGATTGATAAAACAAAGAGAGAATCATACTCTAGGATTTCTTGCAATGTACTCATTCACCAAGCATTTTATTTCATTATCAAGTTTGATTTGTGAATTTTATACACTAAATTTTCTTCGATGGTTCGAGCACTTCTGGCTTCTTCCTTACTCCTTTTTGGTGGAGCCACGTCGCAAAATCTTTGTCTTCGATAATGAAGACGGACGTGGCCGCTTCCGACCCAGGTTCCTTCCCCACCAGCAACCTTTTTACATACTATAAATGCATCTGCTCGTTCCTCGACGATAACGCCAGCAGCGACCTAGCTCCTACGTCCTCGTCTGTCATCTGTTCTCCTCGTCCGCGAACCCCGCAAGCTAGGAGATGGCTCTCTCAGTTGCGTCAACGTCATCTTCCTCTGCTGTCGCCAAGCTGCTCGCAGGGCCTGGCAACCGGAATCTCTTCAATCGCCGCCCCTACTCCGTCCGCGTCCGAGGCCAGGCGGAGGTGAGTTTTCATTATTCTCAAAGACCGACGTTATCTGAATGTCGCGGTCTCCTCTAGTCTCTTTTCCACCCCGAACGTGAGCTGATTTTGTTGCTTTTGCTCCTTTGATGCAGGAGAAGCCCTCGCAGACGGAGCAACCGTCGCCTTCCCGTGCCGCGGCGACTATCCCGAAGAAGGCGAGCACCAGGTTCTCTGACGTGCTGGCGTTCGCGGGTCCCGCGCCGGAGAGGATAAACGGGAGGCTGGCCATGGTGGGGTTCGTGTCGGCGCTGGGGGTGGAGTTGGCCAGGGGCACGGGTTTGGCCGCGCAGCTGGCCGACGGCCCAGGGCTGCCCTGGTTTCTGGCGACGGCGTCGGTGCTGACGGCAGCATCGCTGGTGCCGCTGTTCAAGGGGGTGACCGCCGAGTCGCGGTCGGGCGGGGTGATGACCTCCGACGCGGAGATGTGGAACGGCAGGTTCGCGATGCTCGGCCTCGTAGCCTTGGCATTCACCGAGTTCGTCAGCGGGTCTCCCCTCGTCTGACGAGAGTTTGCAAAGTCAATGGATGAAATCTAGTCAAATAGCATAGAGAATTGAATTTTGAGAAAGGCTTTGCCGTTTAAAGGCTGTTACCAATTCATCTTTTTTTCATCGATTTGAAATCATAATTTGAATATAGTTGAGAATTTCTACACGTGTACATAACTATTAGCCCATATTATATACTTGCAGAATATTTTTCCGCAGGTAGGTTTTAATACATCAAATACAAATAAATATATTTGTATATTTATTTGGAGAGAGAGAGATCTTGGGGTAGTTCTTTATCTAGGCAGAGAAGTAGTTTGATGATGATGCATGAGGATCCTTCTCACTTTTTCTATCGATCTGATTCATTTTCTCTAGATAAAATATTAGAAAATCGTGATATAGATCTACTTATCTTCCTCTCAATAAATTTGACCTCGACACATATATTCTAACTTTGAAACAAATTTCAAAGAGTCTCGTAATTTTTTTTATTTGCAATTTTGTGTTTTCAATGACTATGAATTTATGTATATCATATGTTGATTAGATTGGGAGATTAAAAATTTATCGATTGGCTAACCTGATTTTCCCATCCCTATATGTCGGCTATTTGTATGACATATCAATCACATAGAATAACAAGAAGCCTGATAAGCATAAAATCATAATCGTTGAAAATGCAAATTCATGTATCAAAAGTTGTACGCAACTCTTTGAAATTAATCTTAAAGTTAGAACAGTGGTCAGTTGAGGTCAAATCCTTCGGAAGAACGGTTAGAAAAAGAAAGAAATTAAAGTTGTTTTTAAGTTTTTGATGAAGAAATCAGAAGAGATCACTAGAAGTGAGAAGAATATGTAAGATGAAATTATCCAATTAAGCACTTCAAAATCTCCTATAAAATTTAAAATTCTTGATAGAGCCAACAAAAAATTGAGCTTGGAGGCTTGCATCTAACACAAAGAATGATAGAAAAGAGAATAAACTCACTAAAATGATATTCCATAGATGATGGACGATCGATCGGTGCTCTCTTTGCTTTGATTAGCCAATACTAGAAGCATATAAAGAAATATTGGAAACCTGTTTTAGTCTCCCTATCTTTAAATCAGCCACATTAGTGAGAATTCGACCAATAAAATTTTAATGCGAAACTCTATTTAGATTAATAGATAATCATGATGTTCATTTGGTGAATTTCTGGTCATTTACCTCACCTTACATGATTCTTCCTTTATTGCTACTCATTGGGTTGAATTAGATCAAGATTGAAATAGCCAAGATTGCACCACTCAGCAGCCTATGATTTGCCCTGCAATTTCTGAAGAAAGTCTGAGTGAACACCTTCCAATTGCCTCTTATCAAGGTCACAATGAATGCGATAGTGCCATGTGCCACACTACACTTTGTTGATCGCATGGGACACCATCAAGCACTCTAGAGTTAGCCACATGGCATGATCCAACTCATCACGCAAAAAGGACAATTTTGTGGAACCATTCCATGGAATCTCGTGGAACTCATCAATGCTCCAATTGGTGCTGTGAATTGGACCATTTTGATGCTGCCACATGTCCCCATAAAAAATAACCCCATTAGTCTCACATTGAAAATATACAAAAACTATTTAAGTCTAAAACAAAGGCCCATTAAGATCATTTAATTGGTGTGCTATTCTAATGGACATCGTTATCCACTGAATAGTCCCTTGATCATGCCACACGACTGTTGATTGTGCAATGTATGGCCTTGTCATGCCACGTGTGCATGCTATCATGTCATGTTGATATGTCAACTGCAAACAATTTTAAAAAAGTTGGATTAGAAAAGCATGATAAGATGTTGACAAAATATAGATTAATCTAGAAAAATTCAAAAAATCTTAAAAAATTCAAAAAAAAATTGACAAAAATTAAAAAACTCTAGAAAAAATTTCTAAAATTAAAATGCTCATATATTCTCGTAGAAAAACTCATTGTTGGGTTGAAATTTTTGTTATTTTGATCCTCATCACATCCTTTTTATTTATCATATGAAAACTGAATTTCAAGATATAAATGTTTCTTAACTACATTTAGTTTGCTTTATCTTCTTCTACTCTTTATCCCTCTCATTCTTCACTCTTGGCCTACGAGATGAAACACACACAAATTTCATTAATTGATATGTGTTTGACCTTGTCAGGAATCAAACCTCAATCATGTATCAAATGAACCATAATTTATTACAAAATAAGCTAATGAGCGAGATAACATGATGAGTGCGAAAATGTCATCAAAACATGATAATATATGTGATGATATGAGAATAATACTTCAAAATATTAAAGAATCGTGAATTTGTAAGTGCAAAATGCATGTTATCAAAGCAAAACAATGTTTTCAATTTGAGTGCAAAGGCAAAGTATAGATCAATCCGTCATAGAGGTTTCTAGACAATGTGGCCATGACATTTTTTCCATGAGATTGGTTTTTGATAATAATAGAGAAATACATTATGAAATAGTGCTACCATGTTTATCTTAAATGTCTAAATCTTCCTGAGTACATCAAATGCATTGATTTGAATTAGCATTTTATTGAAAATAATATCTCATATGACCTAATCTCTTCTCCTTGTACTTAGACATTGAACTGTGCTAATTTATACATCAAAGGGATCATTAAAAGGTTTTATAATATCTTTTGAAAATTTGGAAGAATCTTCATCTACACTCTTACATACAAGAGAGTTGGTACATTTTCTTGTGTGCATTTTTGTTTTAGTTTCCTTGGCATGCTTAAGGTTAATTTTTATAGGAAAATTTACCTTAAGCCTATTGAATATTTAATATATAAATCTCTCTCCCTTCCGAAGAGTTCATGTCATCATTTGCTTGTTCCACAATTCAAAATTTTTGTTGAGTCTCAAATAAAATATTATTTTCTTGAATAATGGGGTATAAAAATGATTGAAATTTATCTGCAAAGGGATCATTAAAAGGTTTTATAATTTCTTTTGAAAATTTGGAAGTATCTTCATCTACACTCTTAAATACAAGAGAGTTGGGACATTTTCTTGAGTGAATTTTTGTTTTAGTTCTCTTGGCATGGATATTTGTAATTTTTATAGGAAAATGATTGAAATTGATATGCAAGGAAGTTCTAGAGTGCAACTGTCTAATTGTTGATTTGACCTCCAAGCCATTTAACATAAACCGATCTGGATTGAATGATCCAACCAGACCAAGCCTTTGAGGGAAGATCAACCATAGGTCTGCTAATGGAAAATATGATGTTGAGGTAGGTAATAGCTCTCACCAGATAAAAAACATCAAGGAGTGTTTATGTCCTTATAATTGACTTTATGAAGAAATGTTGACTTAAACACATCCTTTGTGAAGTAATTGTGAGAAAAGATTGATAAAACAAAGAGAGACGAATACTCTAGGATTTCTTGCAATGTACTCATTCACCAAGCATTTTATTTCATTATGAAGTTTGATTTGTGAATTGTATACGCTAAATTTTCTGCGATGGTTCCAGCGCTTCTGGCTTCTTCCTTACTCCTTTTTGGTGGAGCCACGTCGCAAAATCTTTGGCTTCGAGAATGAAGACCGACGTGGCCGCTTCCGACCCAGGTTCCTGCCCCCATCGGCAACCTTTTTACATACTATAAATGCATCTGCTCGTTCCTCGACGATAACGCCAGCAGCGACCTAGCTTCTCCTACTTCCTCGTCTGTCATCTGTTCTTCCTCGTCCTCGAACCCCGCAAGCTAGGAGATGGCTCTCTCAGTTGCGTCAATGTCATCTTCCTCTGCTGTCGCCAAGCTGCTCGCTGGGCCTGGCAACCGGAATCTCTTCAATCGCCGCCCCTACTCCGTCCGCGTCCGATGCCAGGCAGAGGTGAGTTTTCAATACTCACGAGGACCGACGTTATCTGAATGTCGCGGTCTCCTCTAGTCTCTTTTTCACCCCGAACGTGAGCTGATTTTGTTCCTTTTGCTCCTTGGATGCAGGAGAAGCCCTCGCAGACGGAGCAGCCGTCGCCTTCCCCTGCAGCGGCGACTATCCCGAAGAAGGCGAGCACCAGGTTCTCTGACGTGCTGGCGTTCGCGGGTCCCGCGCCGGAGAGGATAAACGGGAGGCTGGCCATGGTGGGGTTCGTGTCGGCGCTGGGGGTGGAGTTGGCCAGGGGCACGGGTTTGGCCGCGCAGCTGGCCGACGGCCCAGGGCTGCCCTGGTTTCTGGCGACGGCGTCGGTGCTGACGGCAGCATCGCTGGTGCCGCTGTTCAAGGGGGTGACCGCCGAGTCGCGGTCGGACGGGGTGATGACCTCCGACGCGGAGATGTGGAACGGCAGGTTGGCGATGCTCGGCCTCGTAGCCCTGGCATTCACCGAGTTCGCCACCGGCTCTCCCCTCGTCTGACGAGAGTTTGTAAAGTCAATGGATGAAATGTAGTCAAATAGCATAAAGAATTGAATTTTTAGAAAGGCTTTGCCGTTTAAAGGTTTTACCAATTCATCTTTTTATCATCGATTTGAAATGATAATTTGAATATAGTTGAGAATTTCTACATGTGCATATAATTATTAGCCCATATTATATACTTGCAGAATATTTTTCGGCAAGTAGGTTTTAATACATCAAACGCAGCATCTATTTATATATATATTTGAAGAGAGAGAGAAAAGAAGAGAGAGAGAGAGATTTTGGGGTAGTTATTTATCTAGGGAGAGAAGTAATTTGATAACGATGCATGAGGATACTATAGATGCTCTAACTTTATTAAATTAATGGCCTAGTAGAGTTCCTTATACTAGACTTTCAATGAGAGGAAAGTATGCTTTGTAATTTTTGTTTCCACATCAATAAAATAATCTAAACTAACTAAAAAATTAACACATGATCATAGTCAATCCTACTGTGACATAAAGTTCACCATACTTAGAACAAAGGATCATCTCATCAAAATTATTTGTATTATTACTTTATTCAGCATGAATCATAATATGTTAAGGGAAAAAAATGAGCTCACTTCAACAAATATGAAAACATATACTTGGAGTACAAAGATTAAACATGCCCAACTTGATGCACATGGAGTCATAACTTTGCTAGTGATGCTCTTGGTGATGGTATTATCCAACTGGTTGTAGGAAGGTACATGTAATGTTATAATGACCCGTTCATGAATGAAGTGGCAATTGATCTTAATATGTTTCATATACTCAAGCAATGTGGGATTCTCAATACTGAAGTAGGCAACCTAGTTACCAATGCACACACATGGGCATTTGAGTGCTAATGCCCAAGTCTTGTGGGAAAGATTGAATCCACTCCATATCATGCCTTCTATTGGCTATAGTGTGACACTCAACTTTTTGTACTATAACAAGAAACCACCTTTTGATTCCAAGATCGCCAAGGGACGAGATTGTCTGTGACACATGTGTAATACCCCTTTTGTGATTTCTAGTCTAATTTGTCACCACCATATTTGGCATTTTTCTAGAGGCTTCAGCCCAAAGATGACCATGGATCTTGTAAATGGGACACTTTTCTAGAGGCTTGCTTGATGTACGCTAGAACCCTAAGACACTCTCCTAGTACATATTGTAACGTTCTTGCATAAATTAGCTAAGAACAATAACTGCATAAATAATGTTTGGGTGAGGGCTTGTTAAATAGATAAACTTTCCCCCCAAATGCCAATATCAGTTTGCAACCTCCTATACTAATGAATCATAATAAAAAAACTTGGAACATGTCTCCAATAGTAAATATTCTAGTCTACCGCAAAGCAACCCTATTTATTGAAGAATATCCAAGCTATACTTCCTTTGGGAGTAGACAAGTCTATCAAGCTGATAGGCAAACTCTTTCCCAAGGAAGTAACACATTTTCTCCAAATGTCAACTCACAAAATGCTTGTAAGATAGTCCTCCAAGGAAAAGATGTTTGCCTCATTTGTGTTGGACAACCAACCGACCATAGGTTCTTGTACAATTAATGCTTGTATGCTAGTGGCTTAGGTTACGCATTGGACAACCGACCGACCTTGTGGCCAGGCATTGTGCCATTAGGTTTACACCTAAGGGACAACCCCAATTTTCAGGTGATTATTTTAGCCTCAGTTGGGCAAGGCACAAGTTCTTACATGGCACGAGTCACTTGGGCACAATACTTACGTCCATGGCAGCATGCTACTCATATGCTTGAAGTGCTTCAAGATGCGCCTTGGTTGGCTACTTGAAGGTCAAAAAAAGGGCAAAGGCTCAAAAGGTGTAACTAAGGAAGCCATATGAAATAAATTTTGAAACATGATCTTGGGTAAAATGCAAGTGACCTTTCTTCGGGCAATGGGCAGGTCAAGCTCATTAAGAGGAAATCAAGGTAATTCTGCTAATGAGGAAGGTGGCACGAGGGCTATAGAAGGTCGAACAATGACCAGAGGGAAGGCATCAATAAGGGCACAATGGATGTTGTGATAGTCGCACCATTGTCAGAGTAACCTTTAGGTGATCTTCACAAATAAGAATAGGGTTTGACCTTTCAAATGAATGTGTTGGATATCAATATTGATAGAGATACTAGTATCATATATCATTAATGATGCAAATTATGTGGCTTACAAGTTAATTGCACTTCATCTTTCTTTTATTTTGAAAT
>JAHCZF010000106.1:0-20248 GCA_024174645.1 Lemna minuta
AATACTCCTTAATTAGGTGCCAACTACTTGACAAAGTGTAGCAATGCAGCTATTGAAAAGACACATTCATGCAGCAAAATTAAAACTAAATTCACTCAAATTCTCCATTAATTTAAAAACATTATGCGTAGAGATGAGTAAGGGTCAAATCCAATGAGAATAAGGGTTCTTTCTTCAGATTTTGTCAAACTCAATGAAAGTGAATGAGGAGATAGATGAGAAATAAGGTAAAATTATTTATTTAGAAAAAGACTCAAAGATTTATCCAAGATATAAAAAATCAGCCAAATTAAATGTGTATCTATGAAGAAATCAAATAGCATAGTGAGAAGAAGAAAATCGTTCATGAAGAGAGGAAAAATGATGAAATATATCAAAATTAACCTAATCTAAGCTTCAAAATAAAAATATAATGCCAAATGATGAAAGATGACGGAGATAACACAAGATCTAACCCAAAATCATGCTTGAAATCACTCAATTTATTACTACATCAAAGGCATTCGTTTTGCATTTTTTTAAATGAATTATTGGACTTCAAGCTGTGGATTCCTCCCATTCTCTTGATAGAATCTTGACTTCCAGCTCTCCCCAAATGTGGAGTTGAGTATAAAATATGATTGAAGCAAGAGATTCACGGATTGAGATATCCAAATGGTTTAATTAGTCGAAACATCCAAGAGCACATCTTTCGTCAAAAAAAGAGAGAGTATAAATAGAGGAAAATTGTTTGTAACCGTTGGATTGCCTCTACGCGCTGAAACAATGTGTGGAACCGCTACGCGCTGCCATGTGGTGAGACACATGTGAGCGTCCCATGTAACTTGTCATATCAGCCTACAGTTTCTATCATATAAGGTGTTATTGAAGATTTCGTTCTTGCATCAATACTAATTTGAGTGATTGCTTAAGGTTTCATAGTTGAAAATACCTTAGGTGATTCTTGATTTTCAGGTTGGGCACGATAAGGGAGTCCTTATACACTCTATATCTCCTAGACCACGTGGTTTCACTTGGCATCTAGTGAGCTAGCAACTAAACTTGTCAATTGCGTTAATTCAAGATTTGATTAATTCATCTTTAAGATAATATAGTTAATTCATAAGGTTATTTTTAGTAACTTATCATTGACGAATAAATGGTATTAGGCAATGGACGTATTAACTAGCAACATATCAGTAATAGATATATGTAGGGTTTACATACATAAGGTAATAGATATCAGTAGATGTAGACATAATTCTGAGGGTCTATGTAAAAATTTTACTTACTCTAAGTCTATAAATAAGGGGATAGATGCCACACCTAAGGGATCCCATGCCAACCTTGTTAGGAACTCTCCCTTTTTATATCTGTCTACCTTGGTGAAGAATTTAAGGAAGATATCACAAAGATACTTCTAGAGACTAGATATTTGAACAGCTTTGAGAACTCCTTCAATGAACCCTATAAGTATGGATATTCATCTATAATAAATAATAGGATTGTCAGTTCTTCGTGTCTCATCATTTAAAATGTTTGATTCAATCTCTTCCGCTACATTCGATATTTTGATCAAAATTTAGAGTACTTATCTGCTCCCACATCACATTGTTGAGTTCAAAGTCGTGGTATGATCAAGCCCAACAAATTTACTACTTTTATACTAGAAAATGAAAACAAGGTAGAGCTAGTTGAGACATCTAGTTTCCTAGGTCAATTCGTAGGGATTTTAGGATGAGAAAATGTCAATTTTAGTCGCAAGAGAAGGAAATTTCCAAAATTATTTAGAGGTTTTAATTAGAACGGGCAATTACAAGATCTAAGAAATAGAGTTTTAGATATTTAACATTAAGGGAAGAATTGGGGGAGAAGAATATGGGAGAAAGAGATAATAAACCAAGATAGGAGAGGAAGGGAAGCTAGAGGAAGAGCGAGAAAAGGGGAGTGCAAGGGAGAGAAGAAAGAGCATGAGTTGGAGAAAAGCGCACAGAGAGATATATAAAGAGAGAGTGAGAGAAGAGACCTTCAGGAAGAGAGAGAAGTGGGTGTGGAAGAGGGATAAAGAGAAAATGAGGGAGCGATAGAAAGTGTTGAAAAAAAGAGGAGGAGAGCAAAAGAGAGAAACGGTGAGTGGCAAGGAATAAGCAGGACACAATAGGAGTGTGGAAGAGAGAAAGATGATATAGATTTAGAGGGAGAAAGGAGAGAGAAAAAATAGAGCACAACAAAGCGAGAGAAAAGATTCCAAGTGAGAGAATGAGAAAGAGAGAGTGAGAGTAAGCGAGAGAGAACTTTGGAGAGAGAAAGATCAGAAGAGAGAAAGAGAGATAGAGAGAGCAAGAGGCAGCAGAAAATAGAGAATGGAAGTGAGACAGAGGTTAAGTGGATGATAAGAGAATAAGTGATGTAGGATATTTCTAAAATTGATAATATTCCTACAAATTAGGGGAGGACCTATGAATGATATCAATAGGAATTATATAGAATAGATATTTAAAATGATGGTATAGAAGAGATAATTAAAATAGATAGTATTATATATTAATATGTTGGTAGTATTATATATTTTAATTTAGAGAATAGATATATTGATATAATGAATGTGGTTTATGGGGAGGGGAAATAGGAAGATTATTGAAGGAAGATAGACAGGAGGATAAGATAGTATAGAATGAAATAGGGAAGACAGAATAGATGATGTATGGTAGGGAGGACGATGAGAAAAGAAGGTTGAGTATATAATATAAAATATACGATATGAGATGAGATATTATAGAATAGAGGAAATAATGGAGGCGATAGTGAGTAAGAGAGTGAATATGAAGAAGATAGTGGGATAGGATAAGGAGGATAGAGGAGTATGAGGTATAAGAGATGATCGTGAACGTGGAGGAAGGGTATTCCAGTAGATGATATGAGAAAGGGAAGCGGAATAAGCAGAGAAGGCGTGACGAAGCGAGTACGGATGGATAGAAAGTCAACGCTGGACTTATGGATTTAGAATAGGAACTATTATTCACCTTGAAAATTAAAGATGATACCTGGAAGGCGACGGGGAGATGATGCTCTCGGATTCGCCATTTGATCCCGATAAACCTCGTATGCGTCGGACTTGAAGTGGAAGAAAGCGGACAGAGCAGGGAAAGAAAAGTGAGGGAGGTAGAACTCGGAAATGAGAAAGAGGCGGGGGAAGGAACGATGGAGATACGGAGAAAACACGTGAACGTGATGAACACGAACACAGGGAGAAGTAACCAAAGGGAACCGGTTTTATCAATAAACAACATTCGTCTCTCGTCTCTGACAATTCTCTTTTATAGAAATATAGGAAGGAAGTTATTGCGAGGCGTCGTTTCGCGATGAAGATTTTCCATGTTGTTTGACGGATTGAACCGGATTGGCGACTTTCAACGTCGCTCGGGTGGAGTCTCGTCATTTTGAGAATTTCCGACGCTCTTTAGTACTGCGTATATGTGGTTGTAGGTTCACCCGGACGAGGTAAGGAGAAAATTCCTTCGAGACCGCCTGATGAGCTGTGTATCCGAGAATCCATCGGCCCTTGTTCTGGACTTTTCCGCTCTCCAGCTTTCGTCAGAATTTCATCCTCACCGACTGGAGAAAATCTCACGCGGGAAGTTCTTGAGGAGCAGGGTGGACGACGGAGGACATTCGGGTTGTGTCGTTTCGTCCTTCTCACGGAATTAGCCACGTGAAGTTTCGTAGAGTTTCATGGTGAAGTCGGATCGGGTCAAAGGTTTCCTGAAGCTCCTCAATCGTCGGCGCATCTTGTCGTTTTAGCAGTAGGAGTCACTGAATAGCGCTGTTTCGCGTTTCGTGTTTGATGCGTTGACTTAATTTCCTGTCTCTTGAATTCCTTAGCTTGATCAGCAGGTGACGTGGAAATTTGTCGTAATCGTCTTCTTTTGTTTTCGCGTGACGGAGATAAGTAATTTTAGAGAGTTTCCGATACTGTAGGAGAGTTGACCGTAGAATAATATGAACCACAAGGTAGATTTTGATATTGAGGTCTTGACACGATGTACTGGCGATCCGGTTGCTTCAGAATTTTCCCAATTTCCTGTTGTATTCTCGCGAGAGTCTTCGAGGCAAGCTTCTTGCTGCAAGTTAGTCGACCACTGCCTTCTCCAATGGTTGCGTGACAGTAATGTTCATTCTTCGTTAAGTTGTCTACGGGAGATCTTCTGGTCTTGCATCGCTATTATGACAGGTCAATGCCTTCATCTTCGGGAGGCTTTCCTGCATCGTCTCTGTCCCATGTCAGTAGTAATGAATCGCGTGGAATAACTGGGGTCTTCCGTTGATGTGGGAAATAGGTCTTGATGTTGGAGCTTTCTTCGAACTCTTCGTGATTGGTTCATATAGATAAATTGCTTCCAGGAGGATCCTTCAATATTCAACTTCAGTAGAAGGATAATGCGTGGATTCTTCTCCTGTTGGATTGTCTTCATACGTTGTAGAACTCTTGTTCATGTAGGATGTAACCGTCATGGTTGAAACTTATTCTTCAGCTGAGAGTTATTGTTCATGTAGGATTCATATATCTCCACTCCACGTGGAAGTGCATGACGATAACTTTGTGAAGGTCTTGTAAGCTCTTTATGTTGATCTATCTTCATACTTGCATGGGTTTATTCATGCAAAGGCTTTGTCTTAAAGTAGAACAAGTAGATAATGTATTTTCATAAGAATAGATCTCTTCTAAACTTTCTATTTGTGGGTGGTTTTCAAAGAGAAGGAAAATACAAATAGATTCCTACTGATTTTCTTTCTTGAGGTCATTATTTTATAGCTATACATGGTACCTATGACATAGTGAATGTGGTTTGGAATTTAGGATCCTACATCAAAGGTAAAAGGGTGGTTTTCAAAGAAAAGGAATTGGAAATCAAGGATGTTCCTACTATTGTTTCTTGAGATCATTATTCATAATTATATAAGGTACCTATGATATAGTGGATGTGGTTTAGATAATTAGGAACCTATATCAAAGGAAAAAGGGTGGTTGACTTGGCCCATTAAAGGGATTCTAATTATCTAAGGATAAGGCTAACTTCTTTTGACCAAGTCAATCTTTGGATCAGTGTAAAATAGGAAGAGGAGGGAAGATAGTTCCCTTAAGATCTACACTCTCTTTAATTATTTAGAGAGGTCTTCTTCATCCATTTAATGAATGGATAATTTTTCAAGTTGGAGGAAAAGGAGGAAGAGGATAGGTTCACTTAGAACCCTTGTGTTCATGTTTTGAGAATATTCTCCATCGATAAGAGATTTTGAGAGAGAGAGCAAATGATATTGCCAGAGAGAGAGAGAGGAAGAAAAAGACAGGGGAAGGAATGACTAAGAGAGGGAAATTGAAAGTGCAAGAAAGTTTGAAGGGAAAGGAGAAATCATGAGAGAGAGGAACAAGCAAGAGATATCAAGATTGATGATGAAGGATAATAAATTAGAGCGAGAAAGAGTGCATGTGATTTGAGAAAGAGGCGATGACGGAGAGGGGAGGCGTATGCGACGGAGGAAGAGGAAGGTTGACATGGCGAGAAAAAGAGAGAGAGAGAGAGAGAGAGAGAGAGAGATGTAGAGCGGAAAAAACAAAGAGAGTGAAGTGGAGGTTCAGAGAAAATGAGAGAAAGAAATTCAGAAAGAGGGAAGAGAAAAATTGTGTAAGAGAGAGTAGGTGATGGAGAATTATCTCAACACATGAACACAAGGGTTCCAAGTGAACCAAGGTATGATCTAAGGAAGAGAAATTATTCTCAACAGCAACAAAATACTATACTCCTCCTTATTCACAAATTTGAGAAATTATCCATTCATGAAATGAATGAAGGAAGCCTCTCTAAAACATTGAAAGAGAGTGTAGATCCAAAGGGAATTATCTTCCCTCCTCCTCCATTTACATATTGATCCAAAGATTGACTTGGTCAAAAGAAATTAAATCCTCATCCTTAGATAATTAGAATTCTTTGAATGAACCAAGTCAACCACCCTTACCTTGGCATAGGTTCCTTAATTTCCAAACCATATCCACTATATCATAGATACCTTGTATAATTATAATTATTGATCTCAAGTAAATTAGTACGAACCTCTTTGTTGTTAAACTCCCTTCTTTCTTGAAAACCCACCCATAGATAGAAATTTTAGAAGAGATCTATATACTATTACTTAAGGAAGAAGTGTCTTTGGATTCTACCTCAAGACAAAGCCTTGGCATGAGTAAAATCATGTGTTTACATGTCGATAATCAGCATGGAGGATCTGCCATTAAAGAAGACAGTCAAGAAGATCATTCTCTCCCACTATCTCCTATTCAAGCAAGAACCTCACGGTTAAAGACGAAGATGAAGATTTGGTTTGTTATCTACTAATGACTCTTCAAGACAATTACCATAACTACCTCAATCTTCACAAGATTAGTGAGATCCCCCATCTCAGTCATCAGCCATCATGAGAGCAATGAAGACATATCAAGCTAATTGTGAAGAGCATGAAAGAAGCTTCATGCAAGGAGGGCTAACTCCCACGTGATCAACCCCTCTACGGCTGAGGAACTTGGTCAGATCACTTCTAGCCGATCATAGAAGAGACCAAAGACTTCCCCGAAGATGACGCCAGTGGTTTTCACCTAAAGTCATGCCTCATAAATATACAACATCAAGATCACGATCTATCCAAGGGAAGAGATAGGAAGGCCTCCCTGAAGATAGGCCATAATTCCTTCCAACTGAAGATGAGATATTCCACGGTCTTGAATAACTTCAAGACCTGACCTGATGTCCTTCCACCGAACACATAACCAACTATAAAGATTCTAAAGAAAGCTTTCACATCGAGGACTATTACCCACAACAACAGCCTCCCGACGGTCCCCACTGTGGACTACCCCTTCTGCCTGAGTGTTACTGATCGACCATACATTACCTTCACGATGTTACAACTGCCAAAGATCGTCATCAGTTCTAGATTATGCCACGCAATCTAAATCCTTCTGACGTGGAATAGAGAAGAGGCAGGAAGACGACCATGAAGGGTTGCTATAACTGTCCATAACTGCCTCGTCTCTCACTGCAGTGCAACTCCTCACTCCTATTCTTCTCTTTCTTTAAACCTTTAACCCAATAAAAGGGATGGATGTAAGAGAAAAGAACATGTTGTTATTGACAAATGAATCGTTTTCTTTGGTTAACTTTATCACTGTGTTCATCGTATTCTTGTTATCCATTCTCTCTTCCAAAACCTCATCCCGAGTTCTATCCTCTTCTCTTTTCTCCCTCTAATGCTTTCATCTTTCATCCATTTCAAGTTAAGAAGCAAACATAAATTATATTAGATCGGTGGTAATCCCAAAAGCGTGATCTTCACGTCAGAATAAGTTATCATCCTCTCTCTATTTTTCGTGAATGATAGTTCCAATCTTGAATCCAAAAGTCCAACATTATCGCCTCTTCCAAATGGATTAATTCATTTAACTCCTTCTCTAAAGAGCAACACTATCTATCCTTAGTGTCTCCACATTGATGGCTACAGGATTAGCCATACTTATCATATGAGTCAAATCACATAGTATTATTTTGTCCAAATAATTCGATATCATTCTTGAATATCCCATGAATAAGACTGCTTAGAACATATGTTTAAAGACTAGTGATCTTTACATTATGATCTGATCATAATTCACTTAGTCATTGCGTATGCTAATGGACATTATTACAAATATTACATAACAATGACAATTAATAAATTTCATTTCAATGAACATAAATGAGATATATAAAAGAGTGATTGACTTATAGGCCACATAATATCCATCAAATGATTGATATTTATGAGATTCACGCAATTCTTCAATAGCAAGCACATGTTCATATAGGTTCCACATGTTGCCAATCTAGTGAATAATGACCCTAGGTATTTCTAGATGATATGTAGTAGTCCAAGTGTCCATCGTGAGTGATACTTTCTCAATTGGTTGAAACAACTGTCGTGTTTTGACCTTTTGATCATCAAACTTTGTAAGTAAGTCATGTCGTAATGTGTTTGCACTTGGAAGAGAGACATCATATTGTGCAAAATAGGAACAAAAAGCTTCAAATTTTGGATTCTCAAGGGTTGCAGAGGGAATATCAGTCTTGATTATCAAATCAGTGCATCTTTCCTTAGTGACCTCTTAACTATCAAAAAAATTGGTGAGTGGATTTAGATTACTTGAAGGCTTGAGATCCCTATAAATAGGAAGATGACATTTTTCTAAGTGCTTCCACAAAGAATAGTGCTTCCCGTATTGTGTCTCTTTATTATCAACTCTCTTGAGGGGCTGCTTTGCTTACAAATATTACAACCGTAATCAACATTGCCATTCTTCGTATAATAGACCAATACTAGGGAAAATTTCCGACGTTGTGAGGAATTAGGAGTGCTCACGCTTGCAGAAATATGCATCTCTATATCATTTGAGGCAATATGAAAAAAGTAGATGAATGATGATATCAAATACCTTCTTTATTAAGATAGAAAAATATTTCATTCATGACCAATGTGAAATTATGTAAAAGAATAGAACATAAGTTAATTCATCTTGAGGGATATCCATTTGAGATTATCAACACTCAACGATGAGACGTGGAGAAGTTGGTGAGAGTGAACGTGAAGAACGTTGGTGAGAAAGGCAGACAGAACAAGTCATTGATCGACTAATCGTTGAGCATGGGTACGGTTCTAAAAAGGTTAAGACCTAGAGCTTGAGGACGCAATTATTGAATAAAATGCCCCACTTTTCATACAACAATTGTGTTACCTGTTAAAGGATAAATCAAAAAATCTTTAGAGGAATCTAAGATTTAGATTCATATTTATTTAGAAATATGAAATGGAGAAAAGGATATTGCCTAAAAATGTTTCAACAAAAAACAGATATGGCCTAAATCCATTATCCCCATTGATGATCCAAAAAAGAGTTTCTGCAGAATTACATGTTTGAATATTGAGATTAATCTAGTAATTAAGATGCCCTGTTATCTAGGTAATTAGTATTAGAATTCCTATTTAGGGGACACCTTCTCTAAATAAAAACAGACAGCTTGTCGTGCTGCTTCCCATCAGATTTCCTTTTCTGTGTAGGTATTGTTCCAGTATACTGCTCCTCGCAGACCTCTGCGGTTTGAAGATCTTTCTGTGTCAATTCAGCCATCAACACATTAGTTTGAAGATTCTCAAGACATTGTTATGGATGGCTAGTGTTTCCCAGATGCTTTACTTCAAAGTTCTGATGGGATCGGGAGAACTAACTCTATGAACTAACATGTCGTACAGGTTTATAATTTGGGAAATACAGGGTGTAATGGTCCTCAAACAAAAACACTAGAATTATTCCATGATATTTCCATTTCTGTATGAATATCTACGCTGCATCTAAAACCCATGAGCGAGATACAAGATGACTGGGAGTGGATAGGGACTTCGTTTTCTTTTCAGATAATTTACATGAAGATCAGAGACATTTGGAGCGAGGAGGGTCTGGCAACCATCCATGCATGCGGAATTGCGGATTCCTACAAATGGATGGTTGCCATACCAGTTCTATTAAATGCCGCTAGTTTTAGCACTCACCGACATCTTCTCCTCCTTGCCAAGTTCTAAGGTCACATATAAAATAAACCTCTTTTTTATTATTTTTTAATTGTTTTAAACAATTTAAACTCAAAAAATAAATTCAGAAAAATCCGAAAAAATCCCTAAAAATTAGAAAATTCATTACTTTCAAAAGATAACTCCAAATTAATCCAAATTTCTTTCATTTGATCCAAAATTTAATTATCTATCATTCTAAAAAGTCAATAATTAAAAAGAGTTTTAATATATTTTTCAAAAATACATTTACTTCTTTGAGATTTTAACTTCAGAAAATTAAGTAAATATTTATAAAAATGATTAGTCTTATTATTTATCCTTAAAAACATTTTATCATCTCAAGTAAAGATAGGTTATAAAATTATTTATCTTTAATTCATCATAATTAACCCTTATTTAAAGTATTTTGAGATTATAATGATTTTTTCATAGAATGATAGATAAATACTCATAAATATGATAACAGGCACAGGAATGGAATTATTTATGCCTTAATATGCATCAATAATCATGTATTATCATGTCTAATTAGCATGTTATCACACCCCCCAACTTAAATGATTGCTAGTCTATTAGCAATTTACTATATAATCTCTCTAGAAAGTCCTTTCATCCTTTGATCCTACTACTAAAAAGGTGAAGTGTATGAATGTATGATCACATTTTCCTTATAGTGTAGGCCATAATGATATAGATTCCATTTATAGGTTGGTTTCTTTAGTGCATGTTAGGGTAGTGCTCGTTAGCTAATGCTCGAGTCTAATTCTCAATTGTAATCAAGGTGAGCATATGTATGGTATTATGCTATGGTGATGAAAAGAAACTCACTCTCTCATGAGTGGATGTAATTCTTTACCCTCTCCATAAATACATCACTCCTTGCCTCAAAATGGAGGCTACTTATTGTTTTCGAATTCCCCTCAACTTGCTTTCCTCCTAAAGAGTGCAATTCAAAAGGATTCCTATCTTTGGATGCATCGTGTGAGGTGGCTGAAGGAAATAAAAAGATGCTATTTCTAAAGGTATGACTTGGTTAAAAGAAAACATGCAGATAAACAAAGTGGATTTTTAAAACAAAGAAGGTACCACTTATGATAATTATACTCCCAAATGAGGTGGATGGTGATGGATAGGGTAGATGGTGGAGATGATGGTGGAGGTAGAGATGAAGGTAGAAGATTCCCACTTATTTTCCTTCTTGTAACTTCTTTTTGGCTTTTCTCCTCTTTCTTTTCTTCTTTTTTTTTTAACATTTTAGAAGAGTAGCATGATCATATGGAGGAGTTTTTTTATGAAGAGAGTGTGTAACAAAATGAAGTGTAGTGTGAAGGTATAAGTACATGTGGGGAAGATATGGAAAAATGTGGTGGATGTGTGAATCACTTGGGAGTGTTCATTATCAAAAGTGAAGTTAAAAACAAAGTGGTGTAACTACTTGACTGCTTTGGAAAAGATAAACTACATGCCTATTAAGGAAAGATAGGTGCTAAAAAAATTATGGATCATCGCACTCTTTAAAAGGGAAAGTCTAGAATCGAGAAATTCCATACACTAAGCAGTTTTCGTTGATGATAGGTAGGGGATAGAATTTTATCTTCTCTCAAATATTCTCCTTTTCAATCCCATAGTATTTCAACCTCTGATTACTCTTTTTCCTTGATGCCTGTTAGGTACCCAACCCCAAAGAAGTCAACCACTAAGTATAATCCATAGTTTCTCTAGATCATTTAGCTTTATTACTCAAAATGTAATCATATGGGCTATAAGACCCTCACTTCTACATCTCTAGTAGGTCAGATTTCTAAATGTCAAGACTTCTAAGGTGGGGTAGAGTAGATCAAATTTTTGAAAAATAGGATTTTTTTTAGACTGTAGAATTTTAAAATTTTTGAAAATAGTAGAGCTTTTTCTAAGTCCTCACCCCCCAACTAGAATCTTTGACTGCCCTCAATGAAAACTACATGCTCATATATAAAAACATCGAATCATGGCATGAAAAAAATACAAAAATGTGGTGAGAAAAGTAAGGTTTAGAAAAGCTCATTATTCAATGATGCTTGTTCGTGGGACTTCGTGCGGGTGCGCCCTTTCCTAGTGTAGTTCTCCGATATCTTTAAAAACTGAAAAACAAAGAAAAACTAAAAAGGTAAGATAATCTTGGGGTGCCTCCCAAGAGCGTTAAGTTTAACGTTTTCAGCCAGACGAAACTAAAATAAAATCTACCACTAATGATGGGTCGAGGGTGATACCGTCACGTCCTCGAGTGCTCGAGAAGATGCAAATTTATCTTATCTGCCGGTGCGGGTGACTCTGATGTCAGGTATGGCTTGAGACGATGGCCATTTATCTTGAATTGTTGACCGGATTTGACGTTGCAGATGAGTGCCGATCCGCCATCGAACAACTCCAGAACCACGTATGGACCATCCCATATGGAGAGCAGCTTCCCAGGAAAGAGCTTAAGGCATGAATTGTAGAGCCAGACCTTGTTGTTGACCTGGAATGATCATCGTCGGATGTGTCGGTCATGAAAAGGCCTTCGTCTTCTCTTTGTGAGATCGCGCATTCTCGTACGCGTCATGCCTCGGCTCTTGTAGCTCCCGGAAACTGAAGAAGTCGTTATTTCCCTGCTTTGTCCGAGTGATAGGTTCAGCTTTTGATAGCCCAATAGGCTCGATGCTCTAGCTCAAGCGGAAGATGGCAAAGCTTTCCCAAAAGATAAGCGGAAGGGAGACATCCCGATGGGTGTCTTGTATGTCGTCCGGTATGCCCATTGTGCGTCGGGAAGCTTGTGTGCCCAATCCTTCCCATCTGGATGAATTATCTTCTTTAGTATACTTTTGACTTCTCGATTACTAACATCTACTTTCCCATTCGCCTGGGGGTGGTATGGCGTGGTGATGCGGTGGTGTACTCCGTACTTCTTCAACAATGCCCGGAAGTGAGCATTATTGAAGTGTTAACTGCCGTCGCTGATGATGGCCCTTCGACAACTGTATCGGGCGAAGATGCATCGTGTGACAAATCTCAGTACCTCCCGATGATCGTTTGTCCTATTGGGGATTGCTTTCACCCACTTGGACACATAATCCACTGCCACTAGTATGTACTCTTTCAGTCGGAAAGGTGGGAAAGGTCAGTGATCTATCCCCCAAAGGTCGAACATCTCCACTTCAAGGATCGGCTGCATCGGCATTTCATCTTGCTTGGAGATGTTTATCGCCGCTTGACATTGTAGGCACTCCGTGTAGAAACGGCGGGCATCCTTGAAGATGGAGGGCCAATAGAAGCCGCTCTGCAGGATCTTATCCGTGGTCTTGCGTGACGCGAAATGTCTTCCGCACGTTGATGAGTGACACATCGCCAAGATGTCTCCTTGCTCTTCCTTCGGTATGCATCGTCTGATTATCTGGTCGTATCCTAGGTGGAATAGAAGTGGTTCGTCCGAAAAATAGTACTTTAGCTCATGGAAGAACTTATCTTTTTGGTGATGATTCCAACGCTCCGAGATCGATCCAGTGATGATGAAGTTGACGATGTGTGCATACTAGGGGGCGTGACTCGAGATGGCAAGGAGATGCTCATTGGGGAATGTGTCACCGATGTCTCCTCCTTCTGAGATGTGGAGACGCGATAGATGGTTTGCCACCGAGTATTCGCTGCCCTTCTTATCTTTTATCTCCAAGTCGAATTCTTGAAGGAGCAGCACCCATCTTATAAGTCGTGGTTTGGCCTCTTTCTTGGAGAGCAAGTACTTTAAGGCCGCATGATCAGTGTAGATGATGATCTTGCTCCCCAAGATGTAAGGCCGGAACTTCTCGAGAGCATAGACTACCGCTAGAAGCTCTTTCTCTGTAGTTGTATAGTTAATTTGGGCTTTGACGAGGGTCTTACTTGCGTAGCAAATGGCTGTCGGCTTCTTGTCTAGACGTTGCCACAAGACCGCTCCCACCGCGTAGTCCGAAGCGTCGCACATGATCTCGAATGGTAAGTCCCAATCAGGACTTTGTAGAATTGGTTCCTCGATCAGTGCTTGCTTCACCATCATGAATGCGCGCTTCCCTTCTTCGTCGATGATGAAGTCTTTGTCTTTGCAAAGAAGGGTGGTGAGTGGCTTCGAGACTTTGGCAAAATCTTATATGAATCTTCAGTAGAAGCTGGCATGCCCAAGAAAGCTCCTTAAATCTCTAACGGTACCTGGTAGAGGGAGGTTTTTTATGACCTCTATCTTGGCCTTGTCCACCTCTAGTCCTTTGCCCGAGACGATATGCCCAAGCACTAGTCCCTCTCGTACCATGAGGTGGGATTTTTCCCAGCTTAACACTAGTCATTTCCTGACGCATACCTCCAGGATTTTCATCAGGTGAGCAAGACAACTCTCAAAATCATTTCCAAAGACACTGAAGTCATCCATGAAAACTTCTAAACTGTCGCCAAGAAAGTCGAAGAAGATTGCCATCATGCATCGTTAAAAAGTTGCAAGGGCGTTGCACAGTCCAAATGGCATGCGTCTGAATGCAAAGGTGCCAAACGGACATGTGAATGTTGCCTTCTCTTGATCGTTGGGATGAATAGCATTCTGATTTGAGCCCGAATATCTGTCAAGGAAGCAGAAGTAACTTGATCATGCCAGTCGGTCTAGGATTTGGTGGATGAATAGGAGAGGGAAGTGGTCTTTTTTCATGACAGAGTTCAACTTCCAGTAGTCGATGCAGACTCTCCATTTCGTCAGAAGTCGTGTTTGGATCTCTTCACCCTTCTCGTTCGTCGTGGCCGTTACTCCGGCTTTCTTCAAAACTATCGGATATGGGGTAGATGATTTCTGCGTTGAGCCACTTAAGAATTTCTTCTTTCACGGCCTCCCATACCAGCTTTGACGAAATGATCACCAGTTTTGCTTTCTCATCATCAAGGAAGGTGTATTTAAGTGTAGAGGGGAGAGTCTTGAGCTCCAAGGTAGGCTCTTCCATTGGCAGCTCGCCATATCGTGCTTCCTCGTCGATCATCATAACTTCTTCTACGTAGGGGTCAATATCCTAGTTGTCGGTGAAGTCGATGGCGCCCAAGTCCTCGGAAGCTCGTGAAGGACATTTCATCACCTTGTTAATATTTGCCTTCACGGTGTGCTCTCCCACCTTGAGAATTACTTCTCCTTTCCCCCAGTCAGTAACGGCTTTCGCGGTAGCTAGGAAGGGTCGTCCTAATATGATCGGGGCTTGGCTAAGCTCCTTAGTCATTTTCATATCGACCACTAGGAAGTCTATCGGGAAATAACAGTCTTCTAGTCTAACGATGACATCCTCTACTAATCCATGCGGTTTTCTCACTGATCCATCGGCTAAGCATAACTCTACTAAGAAAGGTTGCAACTCCCCTACATGATGACGGTCGAATACGGCTTTCGGGAGTATGTTAATACTAGCTCATGTATCTAGTAGGGATCTAGTGAAGGACATTCCTCCTAGCTCACTCGTGATCATGGGTGCTCCCAGATCTCTCTTTTTTATCGGTAAGGCATTCATCATGATGGAGCTCACCGTCTCACTAGGTTAGATCCTTTTTAGGGTTTCTATGGGGGTGCATATACCTTTGAGAAATTTGGCATAGGAAGGGATATGCTTGATGCCATCTATCAGAGGAATGGTTATGGTCACCTTCTTAAAGGCGTCTAATAGATGATCATCGGTTTCATTAGTCTTAGCTTTGGGGCGATTCAATGCTTGAGGATAAGGCATAGGGGGCTTATATTTTTTGGATTAGGTTCAGCCGTAGCTTGTTCTTCCTCGTCCTCCGAATCTCAGTCTTTCTCGATGATAATTGGCATTTCTTTTTCTTCAATCGGGCCATAGTGGATAGGATGATCCTTGTATGTATCCGGTAGGGCTTTTCCACTCCGAAGGCTCGATATAGCTAATGTCGTTTCCACAGCTTCCTCGTCGACGTGTATGTGGTTGATGTTGTGCGTCTGGCTCGACGAGGCCCCTTGATTCCTCAGGTTAGCTGTGGCCTGCGAGGGTAATTGGTCAGTAAATGTAACTTACTTACCCTTTTTATCAGTTGTCGTCTGGACAATCGTCTTGACGAAGTCCTGTATTTCGTCCACGCGCGAGTTCATCCGCGTCATTTGCTCCATTAATTGCGAGATTGCGCTGAGGATCAAATCGGATGCCGGCGCAGTAAGGCGTGGAGCTTGCGTGTAAGCCTGTGGTTGAGTCGGCGGGACGAATGATGACTATCTTTGATAAGGGTAAGATTGTTGTTGTTGCTGACCATTGTATTGTGGAGGATAAGGTTGATTGTTGTTCCTCCAAAATCCTGTATTCTGCAAAGAATTATTCAAAACAAGGGTATTATAATGGTTAGGGTATGTACCCAGATAATTAGGTCGTCCCTGTTGACTCGGTCCTCCCGATGGACCTTGTCTAAACATGTTTTGCCCTTGGATTGTCATCACAGGGCAATCTAATTCGACATGATCGAATCTTGAGTAATTTGCTCATGGTGACGCTTCTTGAAGTGAGACGGGGGTGAGTCCTTCGGAACCATTGCGGATGTTAAGTTGGTCCAGTAGTAAATTCTGCACTTCCGCCATTTTGTCGATTCTCTCTAGGAGCATCCTTGTCTCCGCTGATTTTGTGTTGATTGTCTTCGGCATCGCACCTCTTCCAAATGGTTTCGCCGCATTATGGTGGCTATTTTCTGCCACCGTCTTGATGAGTTCCATCGCGTCGTCTTCATATTTGCTCATGAAGGTGCTACCACTTGCTGCATCTAAAAGATATCTATCTTGCGCGCCTAACCCGTCATAAAATATTTGCGTTAGTTCATTGTTAGACACTCCATGGTGTGGACACTCCCTCGTAAGGTCTCTTAATCGCTTCCAGGCCTCGTGGAAGGTTTCACTCGTGCCTTGGGTAAACTCGTGGATAGCTTTCCGGATTGAGGTAGTTTTCCCTACGGAATAGTATTTTCTAAGGAATTCTTCCTCCATCTCGGTCCAACTAGTAAATTCTTTCCCTAATTTCAAAAACAAATCTTTCGCTTGGTCTCTAAGGGTAGCGGGAAAGACTTTCATCTTTATCGTGTCGACGGGGACATTCTGAAGATGGTTAATTTCACAAACTTGGGAAAGTTCATCTACGTGTCTACAAGGATCTTTGGAAGGTTTACCATGGAAGATAGGAAGCATACTCATCACATGAGAATCAATTATAAAATCAGCCCCTCTATTTAGGGGTGCGTGAATTGTTGTGACAAGTCGCTGGAGGACGGGCCTACCATAGTCACTAAGGTGTTTTCCATGCATTTCCCTCGTTGTTCCGGGCCATTTCTACTGGTTATGTTGGATCTACATTTTTATCAGTCTCGGTAGTGTCGGTATCGGTAGTGTTGGAGGATTGCAAGGATCGCTAAAAAAGATCTATTTCTAGGGGATTATTCTCTAATCTCCAGCCCGTCCGTCGTCTCATGAAGAGTGGATCGGATATTTAGATGGATAATAACTTATAAATACTTAAAAAATATTAAAAATTGAAGTCAACCGTACCTGAATGTTGGTATCCATGAGAGTGATGCGTTCTTGATGCGGAACCACGGGTTGGGATCGATGACCATTCCGGATCAAGTGGGCAGGAACCCTATCTAGGGTATGAGATGCATGCAATGAGATTTAAAGAGAACCACGAGAGTATTAAACAACACAACGACGAGCGCGAACGCCCGATGAACGACAGTAAGGGAGGATAGAGGGAAGTGCTGGACTTCCGATAACCCGAGGTTTAGGTGGAACGGATACGGTGATGGCGCGGTTATGACCGCAACGTGCATGCACCTGTAACCCACCTGACTAGCACCAAAAACCGGAGAAGAAATCCTAAATACACCCCAGCACCCAAGTTTTTCCACTACCCTGGCCCCGGCGGTGGGGAGTGCGCGGATAAGCACAGGAGGAAGTAAATAAACACTCGAAAGGGACAACTGCGAGTGTACCTGCGGGGCCGAGACCCGGTCGGCTGTGACGAGTAGCGACGGGGCGTCCGGAGGGAGGAGACGGCTGGTGGCACGTGGCGTCCGGAGGGAGGAGACGGCTGGTGGCACGTGGCGTCGGGGTATCGCGCGGCGGGAGTATCGCGACGATGTAAAAACTGAACTAGGCAGCGGCGTGGAGTATTGCGCTCGTGCACCCAGACGTCCGCGGCGGACTTATCACAAGCGTTGCCTTGTGTGTGACCTGGCCACAGCCTAGGTGATATCCGCAAGGTGAGCAGCAGCCGCACACGCGCGGTCAGGAATCTGCGTAGAAACGGCGTCACTCAGCGGCAACTCCCGTAGGTGGCGAAGTTCGTGGGGGAGCATCACGTGGGGAGGGCAAACCCTCGTAGCCACTTAGAGTGAAGGTAGGAGAGGGAAGGACGAGAGGGAGATTGTCCGTCGAATTTCCATGTGGAGAGGAGGAATGAAGGAGGAAGAAGGAGGAGAATGGAGGCGGCGCGGTATGCCGCGTCACATCGAGGAGGAATGAGGTGAGAGAGAATTCTTTTGCGATTCATGTTCTTTTTTTGTCTAGATACTAAAGACGCCCCTTACCTCCTTTTTATAGGTAGGTTAGACGGGGGGGGAGAGAGAAGTAGCCCTTATGGGCCCTATGGGCCCAAATGAGCCTAGAAGGACCACCAAGGGGCCCAAATGGGAAAATAAAAAGAGGGCCTCCTAACAATAGGCCACTATGAAATAGGGATAGAAGCAGAAAATTCAAGGCCCCTAAAACAAATAGGCCACTAATGAGTTCTAAGGATGATAAGACCAATCTTTTTTTCTGTAGCCGCGCTGGTTACGGTGTGTACCGAAATCGTGGAGTCTTGACATCGGCCCGAGCTCTCCGGGCGGGTCTGCTTCCGGCCCTCAGTGTAAGATGGTCCCCATCAGTTCTTAACACAATTTTGAAGAAGTGATTGCCCGTGATCCTTGGAAAAGGGGCAAAATCACTTAATCTTATCGAATTAAGGATCTCAAAGATTGATTTCTACTTCTGATCACTCAATATATGATTGAATTTCATGAATTTCAAGAAATTAAGAGAAAAATCTGAGTTGACCAAGTCAAAATTGACTAAATTGATCAAAAATTTTCCTTAATTCCCCGGCAATGGTGCCATTTGACGAGACAAGACCCCGAGGTCGTCAATTTCACACAGTCTCGTGTCAAAACAAAGTCCAAACTTACCAATTTGATGAAAATATAATGTAGGATATTTAGAAAGAGGATAAATATGATATGATAATGTGAGAGTGTGTATGTAATGAAGAAGTGAAGGAAGTATGATATAAACTTCTACTGATTTAATTATATAATTATCCTACAATCTTAGTGAGGACCATGAAATGATATCGAGTGAGAATAGATGTATAATTCGAGAGAGAATATTATAGAGGAAAAGTCGGAGTTATGAAGATGATATCAATGATGAATATGAAATATGAGTAGAGAAGAAATAGGGCAGAAAATGTTGTGTTATTTATTAAGTAAGGATGGTTGTAATATAGTTTTATATTATGGAGAGGAAATAATAAAGATATTATAGTGATTAAAGAAATAACTATTTCAGTGAATGTATGATTAGGGGAAATTTGTAGGAATAATATTTTCTATAAGAGAATAGAGAAAGATGATAATGAGAGAGGGTCGGAAGTGTGAGGAGAAGAAAGGCGAGATAATATCTTGGTTTAGGAAATAATGATATGGATATTGATGAGAGTAGTGAAAAGGGTAGGATTTATGAGAAGAGGATGACGGGTATGGAAAAATATCGATATGGATAGATGAATATGATTGATCGAGAAATTAACTTGTGATATGTTTATTTCAGATAGAAGATGAGGAGACGAGAATAGGAGGATTGCGATAATATTGGACTTATGATATAAGGAGAACTACTTCACGGAAAGAGGAGAGAGATGATACGATCGGGCGATGAAAGAGATGATGCTTCAGATTCATCAAATGATTCGATAATCCTCGGAATGCGTCGGACGTGAATTGGTTGAAAAGAGGAAAGAGCGGGAGGAGAAAGAATAAAGGGGAGATAGAACTCGGGATGTTGAGGAGGCCGGAGAAGGATTGATGGAATACGAGATGAACATGATAAAGTAACCAAGGTAACTCAAATTTTCATTCAAAAACATCTGCCTTTTCTTCTCTTAAAAATCTCCTTTTATAGAGTACGAAGATGAGAGTGAGATCGGAAAGACACGTCATTTTTTAATTCCGCGTATGACAGTTCAAAAGTCGTGAAGTTTCTTTGTGGCTTCTTACGTGGATTCCGTAAAGACACGTAATGACTAGAAGGTCGGGGATGAGGTCATCGACTGTGGAGTCAGTAGGATGAGCTGGGCTTCCTTTGGATGTTAGTCCGAGTGAAGTTCCGATCGTGGTGTTTTATCGCCAAGGATAACGACGAGAGTCGCTTGTTGAGAATTTCCATTTTTTGTCTTTTAGTGAGTCCGCGATGGCCGTCAGTTGATTGTTGCATGGTGACGGGGTGTTTGGCATTCTTTCGTTAAACTCATCTTCAGTTTCTTTTATAGCCACTTTCTCCATCGTTTTAGAACCTTCTTTCTCA
>JAHCZF010000107.1:0-19911 GCA_024174645.1 Lemna minuta
AATGAATGTTCATAAAAATGATTTATCTTATTATTTAACTTTAAAAACCATTTATAATCTCAAGTAAAGATAGGTTATAAAATATTTTATCTTTAATTGATCATAATTAACCCTAAATTAGCGCATTTTGAGATTATAACATAAAATTGCATAGAATGATAGAAATGCACTCAAAGTATGATAACATGCATATAAATGGAATGTTTTATTCCTTATTTTGCATTAATAATCATGTTTTATCATGTTAAGATTGCATGTTATCACACTGCGAGGATGCTTTCATCGGGGAAATTCTCGTTGAGGATTTGTGAATCTTGAGCTTGGATTTGCGAAAGATGATCTGCTGTAACATTTTCTTTTCCTGGCCGATCTTTAATTTCTAAATAAAATTCTTGTAATAAAAGAATCCATCTAATTAGCGAAGATTTGGATTCTTTTTTAGTTAGTAGATATTTCAATGCTGCATGGTCATAAGAAACAATAATTTTGCTCCCTAACACATATTGCCGAAATTTTTTCAATGCAAAAATAATAGCAAGTAATTCTTTTTCTGTTGTTGAGTAATTTACCTATGCCCCTCCATGTGTTTTACTTGCATAGTAGATTGCTACAGGATTGCCATCGATACGTTGGCCAAGAATTGCTCCCACTGCGGTGTTAGAAGCATCACGCATAATTGCAGAGGGAAATTCCCATCTTGGAGCTTGCAAGATAGGTGCTTTTATAAGTGCTTCTTTAATGAGTAAAAATGAAGATTTAGCTTCATCTCCTAAAGAAAAGTCCAAATTATTACAAAGCAAATGTGTTAGAGGTTTAGCTATTTTTGCAAAGTATTTAATGAAGCAACGGTAAAATCGAGCATGTCCTAAAAACCCTCTAAGTTGTATTTGGGTCTGCGGCAAGGAAAGATTCTTGATGACTTCCACCTTGGCTTGGTCCACTTTGATTCCCTCTTTGCTGATAATATGGCCCAGAACAATCCCCTCTTACACCATAAAATGAGATTTCTCCCAGCTGAGAACTAGGTTGTTCTGCACACAGATTTTTAGAACTTGTTCAAGGTTAGTTAGACAATTATTGAATGAAATACCGAAAACAGAAAAGTCATCCATACAAATTTCTAAAAGTTCTCCAATAAAATTATAAAAGAGTGCATTCATACACATTTGAAAGGTTGTCGGTGCATTACACAAACCAAAGGGAATCCTTTTAAAGGCATAAGTACCTACTAGGCACGTAAATGTTGTTTTTTCCTGATCGTGTTCATGCACATCAATTTGATTATATCCTGAATAACCATCTTAAAAACATTAAAATTCTTGTCCGGCCAATTTTTCTAAGATTTGATCTGTGAAGGGTAGTGGATAATGATCTTTTTTGGTAGCCAAATTGAGTTTCCGGTAATCAATGCATACCCGAAGCCCCAAAACTATTATCGCTTGCATCTCCTCTCCCTCTTCACTCTTAATCACTGTAGTTCCTGATTTTTTGGGTACTACATGCACTCGACTTACCCAAGGGCTGTATGATATAGAGTAAATAAAATCCGCTTTTAACCATTTCAGTATCTCCTTTTTTACCACTTCAAAGATGTGAGGATTTAGCCTCCTTTGAGGTTGTCGGGTCAGTTTTAAATCTTCTTCTAAAAATATTTGGTGCTCACAGATTTCCCTATTTATTCCTTTTATATCATCTATTTTCCAACCTATGGCTTCTTTATATTTCCAAATGACTGTAATCAATTTTTCTTCTTGCTCTTAAGAGAGCAATGATGAGATGATTATGGGTTTAGAGTTTCCTTCCTCTAAGAAAATGTATTTTAACGTTTCCGGTAAGGACTTAAGTTCTAATTTAGCTGGATTTTCTGCTACTAATAGTGTCTCAAGATCCACTTCTTCACAGTCATTAATTTCAAAAAATTCTTCAATTAATTCATCATAATCTATCTCCTCTTCCAAGAATTGATCTATTCTATTTGCATCGTCATATGTGTATTCAGGTATTCTCCTCAAATTGGGTATTGGGATTTCTAATTTATCATTCCCTACCCTCAATTCAATTTTTCCCTTATCAAAATCAGTTATTGCTCTAGCAGTAACAAGGAATGGTCTTCCCAATATGATTGGAGCATTGCATAATGCTCCAATAATTTTCACATCAGTCACTATGAAGTCTACTGGAAATGCTAAATCCCCTACTATGACAATAACATCCTCTAATCGTCCATAAGGTGCGCGAACTGAACCATCAGCTAATTGTAATTCTAATTTAATTGGTTCTAATGCAACAAGACTGAGTTTATCACATAAAAGTTTTGGGAGTATTTTAACACTCGCTCCCGTATCCAGCAACACTCTCTTAAATTCCATATTTTGTATAGTACACCCAATCACCGGTGCTCCAAGATCTTGTAACTTCTCAAGTAGACTATTTAAAATAATTGAACTTATATTTTCAGAAAGTTTAATTTTCTTTCTTTCTTTTGAAGGAGTGCAAAGTTCTTTAACAAACTTTCCATAATGTGGAATATAACGGATTGCGGCAGTTAAAGGAATGGTAATAGAGGTATTTTTTAACACCTCAAGTAAGGAGGAGTTGTCTATTTTCTCCTTTTTTGAAACCAAAGCACTTGGGAAGGGAATCATCTGTTCTTTCCCTTGTCTATTTAATTCCTCTTTTTCTGGAATTAATTCTCTATCCTCTAACTTATCTTCTACCCTGGGTTCATTATTATCTATTTCCTTACTTTTAATAGGCTCTGAATTTGATAAGATTATCCCACTTCTAAGGGCTGAAATAGCATTAGTAGCTGTTCCATGTCTGCTAAGATTATAGCTACTAGCAGATTTCTAGTCTTTACTATGTTCAGTACTAGAATTATATGCAACACAATTAAATCTATCAACATGAAATAAATTTCGCGGATTAATGCAAGGTTTAGTTGGAAACTGACCTCGTAAATTTCCTTTAGAGAAATTGTCATCATTTTTACCTTGGTTTTTGCCTTCTCTGTGCACTTCATTGCCCATTCCAATGTTCTGTGATGATCTCATCCCTTCAATTTGCATTAATAAAAGCTTCTTCTCCTCTTCCCAAGTCTTCTCTTTATCCTGCAAACGTTTCACAGTTTCCCACAGATTGTTATTAAAAGCATGATTAGTATAACTCTGTGCTGGTAGCTGCATATTAGCTGCATTTTAGTAAAACTGAGGCTGAGTGTGTTTATAGGGAAGTTGATTGTGCGGGAAGTGCATATTATGATAGAATTGTTTGTTATTCTGCTGGTATGGCAGACTGAATTTTTGCTGATTTGGCATCTTAAATTGATTATTCTGAATTCCAAATCCTTGTTGTCCACCGATGTTTCCAAAATTTGTCATTTTATTGCCATTATTTCCTGCATTCCCATTATTATGATCTGAGTGTGCTCCAAATGCATTCACTTGTTCAGTCAGTATGGCTTTGCCTTTATCATGCATATGATCATTTGTTGTGCAGTTCATACAAGTGAGATCAGAGTTCCCTTTGTTCAGATTTACATCTGGTTTAATGGTGGCAATCACATCTTTGAGGAGATGCTTGAAGTTTTCCGTTATATCGATAAGTGATTGCTTCATCGCCCTCTCCAACTTTTCCATTTTAATGTCTGCTTCATACCTTTTACGTCTATAACTCCTCTTTTCAATCCTCCTGTTTTGGTATCAATCATAGAGCTTTGCCTAAACACCCAATCTTCAACTAATTCCTCCATCCACTTAAACGATTCAATGGCTCTTGTATTCAGAAAATTACCTCCACTTGAGTTATCAACTAACTGCCTCTCTTGATAATCTAAACCTTGGTTAAAAATTTGGGCTAACTCGTGATTAGGAATGTCGTGATGAGGGCACTTCCTAGTCAACGTCATAAATTGCTCCCATGCCTCTTCAAATGTTTCATTTCCTTGCATAAAATCCCTTATCACTTTCTTGAGAGCATGTGTCCTCCCATATGAAAAATATTTCTGCAAGAAGCTTTTTTGTACCTCTTGCCATGATGTAAACGTTTTTCCGGTGCCATTCAGCCATTCTCTTGCTCTATCCTTCATTGCTAAGGGAAACAACATGAGTTTCACTACTTCTTGTGAAATTCCAGGAAAATAATAGGATGAGCAGAATTGAGTGAATTCCCGTAGGAATTCATAAGGTTCATCACTAAATCGTCCATTGAAGCTTGGTAAGAAGTTTAACATAGCAGCATCTATCTTGAAGTTTGCATTCTCATTTAATGGAGCTGAAATCTTCATGAATGCTTCATAATCTTAAGGTGCAGATAATTCCTTCAATGTTGGTTCATGTTGATTATTCACTTCTCCTTCCATTGGTTATGAGATAATAAACTCCCTGTTCTTGTTTTCGAATTCAGCGAATTGTAGCACCTCCTCTTGCTCCATCTCTTTCAATTTTAAAGACCTTCTACCGTGCATATAGTGTTATGCTTCAAAATGATCAAAAACAATTTATATTTAGTTATTTAAAGGTAATAAAAAAATTGCAAAAATAAAATTCTGATGAAAAGTAATTCTTGTTTTTTTGAATCAAATTAAAAGAAAGAATATTGGCTTTTTGACCTCCCCGGCAGCGGCGCCAATTGATAAGTCTGAAAAATAGAGGATGTGATGCGTTGTAGTGCTTTCTTTCGTACATAATCAATAAAATGTATATAAAAGAATTTCCCTTTTACAATATCCAAAAATATGTGGCTTGTAAGGGGTCGAACCCAAGGGAGGTTACACCAATATTTTCCCTTTTTTTTATATATTCAAAATAGAATTTATGTTTTTTTTACAAATGCAGAGCAACAAGACAATTATATGAAAAGAGTTGCAATTCACTTCCTTTTAATCTTCAATGAATTGCAAGCAAATTATATGGAAATGAAACTGAATTGCAAGACAATTATCTTCAAGGAATTGCAATTGTATGAAATGAGTTGCAATGATATAAAAAGAAGAAAATCAAGATGCAGAAATGTTGGGTATAATATGCTAAATCCACTTTCACTGTTTAAAATTTTTTATTTTTAATTTTTTTATCAAACTGCTGTTATTATTAGTATTACTAAAACTTATCAAGGGAATTTTATTTCTATTCACTCCTTTTCAAAGATATTCTCTGTTTATATAAAACTCTTTATTTTTCTTTTTCTTTTTATTCGTAATTATATTTACCTGATTTAGGAATCAGATTTATCAGATGACAAGACTTAAAGTATTTTAGCTAATATAGAGCCTTTCATATTACTATGAACAGAGAATAAACCAGATCTAACTGACAGAAGAAAACAATTAGTTTTAGTTTTCAATGTAAACTAAAGCAACCAAAATCAGATTAGCATAGAGAAGATTGTTTCTATTTATCTCTATGTATGTGCTTCCTCATTGAGAAGGATAACTATAGAATTGTGGAACAGAAAGAAGAGACGAGAAAATAAATGAGGAAAGGAAAAAGAAAAGAGTAATCTCAAGAAAAGAAAGGAAAGAATAGAGAGTAATAGAAATAGAAATAATAGTGAATAAGGGAGAAGGAGTTCAGATGAGAGATGAGTATGAATTTTCTCACGAAGAAGGCTTGCTGTAGAATTGTTAAACAAAAGGAAAAAGAACTAAACTACTGACTAAACAGATGAGGAATCAACAGAAAATGCACGATACAACCTCAAACGATCACAATGCAAGAAGAATACTAAGAAACAAGGATTCAATTTCAAAATTAGACTGGAATCGATCTCACGGACTAAACTAATTGAAGACCTAAAATGATTACTGAGTAAAAAAATTTACAGACAATCAAAATAACAAACAAATACGACAGAGAAATCATTCTATTCAGAAAAATAAAGTGAAAGAAAAGGAAGAAAATGATGAAAGAAAGAAACTAAAAATTAATTCTGCCGTACCTAAGTCTATTCACGCAAACAGGCATGCGTGAATAGAGTACAAGAAATGGAGACTGTTTCAACGATTACAAACCTACGATTGGATCTTCTTCCCCGGTGTGTCCTCTAGGCCGATCTTCTTCGGGCGGGAAATCAAGAACATCGATTTCGCCGATCCTCCTCTTCCTCTTAGAGCTTTTTGAAATCGCGATGTTTTCCCCCCTTTTGCGAGTTTGTTGAGTCTCTCGGTGCGCCTCGCTCCACACGCACATCAGTGCTTCAATCGATCAACATCTTGTCTGACTCCATCTAATTGGTGGAGGACGACTTGCATGTCTTGGTGCTTATACCTTACAGGTGAGCTAACGGCTAGCTGTGTGCACATCGCCCTGTACACAGCTTACTGTTCCTTCATTTGATTGGTTCATACCAATCCGGTGCAGATCCTGTCCACATTGCTCTGAAAATCCATTAGTAACAATAGGCCTATTAAGAGCATTAATAGAATGAATTGAAATTAAAGGACCTTAATGAAGGTAATACTTGTTGAAAAAGAAAAAGATTAATTGCTTTTTAATAGATGCTATAAAAGTAATGAATAATCCTGTCCGACAATGGCTATTAAGGTAGTCATTTGTTAAAGTAATTATTCTTCAAATTTCTCATAATAACCCTAATTGTTTGTAACTCCTCAAGTGCAATGAAAAGTGATTATTCTAGCGATCATATCATGATAAAATGTAAAATAATTGTTGATTTAAAACATTCAATGATCAAAATGCAAATAAAATGTATGATTTAGGGTAAACTTTTGCTTGTTATCAGCACCTGTCGAGGCCTGAGGGACTCTTCTTTTCTTCCTGTCCAGCAGCTCTGGACGCTCTCCTTCCTGGCTCTTACTCGGGTAAGAGGGACACTGATCCAGCTTCATGCAAGCTTCCAGCTGGGATGGACTGAATCGAAATAATGGTTTCTTCTCCAGAATCCCTAACGATTTAAATCCGGAAAGAGAGAGGCAAGATGGACCGTTGGATCTCTTGGGCTCTAGCAATCGAGGCTCCACCACTTCCTCTTCTTCTGTTTGCTTTCCAATTTTCTTCTTTAATGGGCCTTTTATTTTTTGGGCTGCTCCCAAAAAAAAGGTTCTTGTAATGTCACCTCTAGCTCCTTTGTTTCATGTCAATGAACCTAAACCCTGAAAACATTTCAAAACATCTTGATGAGATTGACTCTACTTGACTCTAAGAGTCAAGTACGGGTTAGTTCTCTTAAAAATACATAATTCTGCGTAATTTAAGGCAAGGTCTGAAAGTTATGTAAATCACAATTTCATATTAAATGTGGATAAAACATGCATCTAAATACAAAGAATTGCATAGAAAGTTCATTACAACAGCATATTTTATCACTAAGATTTGTGACTTATCAAATAGCCCCCAACTAAAATCATTGCTAGTCCCATAGCAATGCCCAATGAATTTTTCTTTGACAGTCTCCCTTGCACCTAATTAGAATTTTTCTGCATGAGGTGTTAGAGATATCAATCACAAGCCATGAATAATACTCTCAATACAATTTGGGTACAAGCCTTTTCAAGAATGCATATCTCAATGCCTCTTGGTTTGGAAAGAGCTAATGGAATGGGAAGAAGGATGTACTTCTCTCTAGGTATGACACTATGACCTTAGGGCACCTCCCTTCGCTCAGTGATGGTGGACCTCACATCTCTCGCAAGCAAGGTCACTCTCTCTCGGGTAGCGGCTACCTAGGGCTTGTCCCTCCCACTAACTTTCCTCCTACTTGAGAGTATGAGGGCAATCATTTCCTCCTCCTTATTTAGCACAAAATGATGGCAGCATGATACAAGAAGGTGGTGTGGATACTAAGTTAAGGGTGGTTAATAGTAGTAAGTGAGAAAAGAAGAATGGATGGCACATAGGAGTAATGATTTAAATGGATGGATGAAAGATGCATCACCTAAGGTAGTTCCCTCCCAAGATTTTAGAAGAAATGGGGGAGGTAGAAATAGGGGTTAATTTGAAGAAAACATGACCAACATGAAATATTCAAATACAATACAAGCTCATTTATCACCCTAAGACGTTGAGATAATGATGCAACATAGTGATAGCTCATTTTTTTGTCTGTTTATGTTTACTGTTCTCTGCTTTTTGTTTTCTAAACTTTTTTTTCAAAAAAAATGAATGAAGAGTCATAATGAATAAGCCAAAACAACATGCTTAACAATGCTTACTACTGATAATCTCTTGCTCCAAAAATGAGGACTGGTGATAAACATGAGACTGGTTGTCGGTTGGCCATGAGAAGAGGTAGTATGAAAAGAACTAAAGAGTAGGATGAGAGGATGGAGAGTGAAAATAGAAAGAAAAGTGGCGAAGAGGCAATATCAATGTGATATCGTGGAAAGGGAGATAGACGGACTTGGAAGGTAGACATACCTCTGGTGATACTTTAGATGATGGTAGGAAGAAGGTTTCATATAATGGACGGATAAATAAGAGAAGTGGAAGGGTAAATGTCAGACCGGATAAAGGCAAGTGGTTGACTGATGGGTAGGGTGAGCAGAGAAAATTCTGTGCTAAGGACTTAGATAATGATCACCTCTTGCTTCCAAGTAAGATTCACCTAGTAAGAGAGTAAGTCCTAAATAGGATTGGCTATGAGAAATTAATGATGCAGTGGGGATTTACAATTTCACTCATCACTCCACCTTTTAGGTCATAGTGCTTATATCCTTTAATTTTTCCACCTTCTACACACTCCACTATGTAACCTAGCCATTTGGCATTGAATCTTACATTGCCTAAAATAAAAGCGAGGAGGACTATTAGAGATGAAGTTGAAATATGGGGTTAATTCATGGACATGTAGATACCCCCCAACTTACTATAAAGTTGTTTAAAATTTTGAAAGATTTGAAATGAGGAAATCAAAAGAACTCCCCCCTTACTTAAATGGCGCATTGTTCTCAATGCATGAAAAATAAGTGGAAAGGTTTAGAAGATACAAACAGTGGGTGGTGTGCTGCTGAAATTCCTCTGTCAACTTCTCGTTGTTTCTGTCTTTATCAAACAACGGATTGACTACTAAGTGGTGGATCCTCTTTTTTTTTCTTTTTCTTTTTTTTTACGTTTTTTATTTTTTCGTGAAAAGATAAAAGAAATAAAACATAGAAAAAGAAAACACATGCAGCAATGGGAAATAAACGAAAAGGGAAGGAAACTAGCTTATTTCAATCGACGGATCTCTAACTATTGGCAGGACTATCAAATGGAATATTAATGGGCAGATGAGGCGGATCATGCTGTAAGTAAAGTTTCAGCCTTTGCACATTAACAGTGAAGCTTTTATGGGTACTAGGGGAGGTGACATGTGATAACATCCAATCTTAACATGATAAAACACGATTATTAATACAAAATAAGGCATAAAACATTCCATTTATATGCATGTTATCATACTTTGAGTGCATTTCTATCATTCTATGCAATTTTATGTTATAATCTCAAAATGTGTTAATTTAGGGTTAATTATGATGAATTAAAGATTAAAGATTTTATAACCCATCTTTACTTGAGATTATAAGTGTTTTAAAAGTTAAATAATAAGAGAAATTATTTTTATAAACATTCATTTAAATTTCTAAACTTAAAATCTTAAGGAAATGAGTGTATTTTTGAAATATAAATTAAATCTCTTTTTATTTAAATATTTTGAATTTTTAGAATGATAGATAATTAAATTTCAGATCAAATGAAAGAAATTTGGATTAATTTGGAGTTGTATTTTAAAAGATATGATTTTTACAATTTTAGGGATTTTTTTTGGATTTTTCCGGATATTTATGAATTTTATTTTTGATTTAAAAAATGTTTAAAATAAATTAATAAAAGGCAAAAAGCGCGCGGGTCCCACGCGGGTGCGGCGTGGCAGGCAAGGCCACGTGGCAGAGCCACGCTGACCCGCACAGCGCCTACGTGGCGCTGTATACATATATTTATTTATTTACTTATAATATATAAAAGGGGTCTTTAGCCTGCCCTATACGGGGAGGGTTATTAACCCCTTAAACCGTCGGGAGTTATAAACCCGACGATTTCCTATATTATTTCCTGTGTGGGACTAACCCACACTCTACTTACCTTTCAGGTGACGTGGACGCATACGGAGCATTGGATCGGGCGGCGCGCGAGATCTCGTGCGTCGATCGCGTGAGCGCGGTCCACAGATCAGAGATCAACACACGTGTCTTAAAGGCGTTATTATAACGGTCGGATCAGATGTGACGTGGCAGCATCAGAAGCCTGGATCGTGTGGACGATTGGACCACCAGGAGATCATCAATGCACGTGTCTTAAAAGCCGCGTTATAACGGTCCAGATCTCACGCGATCAAACGCATCCAAAGCGTTAGATCGTGATCCAACGGACGAGACTTCACGCGTTTTATAACGCATATCGCAAGATCAAATCGGGAGCGTCCATCAAAGATTGAAAGGCCTATCTTCAATCGTAACGGTTCACCGTTACAAAACGCATCTGGACCGTTGATGAAGCCTTAACGCATCAATCGAACGGCTCTCCTCAATTCACCCTATAAATAGACGAGTTCTTCGTCGTTCTATGTATTCTTGAGGGATTTGATCTAATCGACGCACCTAAACCTATTCTCTCTTGAATCTCTCTCTTGTAATCTCTTCTAGACTCGAAATCGTGTCCACAGAGTGTTTATAAGAGAGATTTCGACGATCGTGCGAGGAGAATTTGTCTCTTGAACATCGATGTTCACGATTGAATTCGCGGAATGAATAGCTGTCGATCAGGCGATCAATTGGATCGATTTGATCGTTATCTCGGGTTAGAAAACAAGTTTATCTTCTTATCTATTGTCATGTATCATCAATTTTAGGATTAGGACTTCAATTTAAGTTTAATTTCATTTTAATTTCAATTTGTGTTCTTCGTGATTCCGAAAATTTCATCCCACTTCCATCTTTGATTTCTCCGTGATTACTAATCCAAATCGAGCGATTTTTAATTCCACGGATAGATCTTTGAGTTATCTTTCTAAAAACACCATTTTCCCTAATTTCTCACCTCAATTCATCGTCCAATTTGACCAAATTCCAAAAGATATCTCGAAAATACCTAAATTCCTTGTGGATTCGACCCTTATTTACCATTATACCCCTCAATTCACTCTTAATTCCCCAAATTTGTAAATTAGGATTTATTTTTGACACGAGACCGTGTGAAATCGACAACCTCGCAGTCTCGTCTCGTGAACATGGTTTCCCAAAAATCAACCTAAATGGAGACATTCCTAAGGGTGTTTTGTAGGCAGCCCTATAGGCCCATAAAGCTTCATCTAATCGATTGGGCCAATCTCTTCCTTTGGGCTTAACAATTTTTTTGAGGATCTTCTTGATTTCTCTATTGCATAATTCAATTTGCCCATTGGCTTGTGGGTGATATGGTGAGGTTATTCTATGGTTGGACTCCATGTTTCTTCAAAATACTCCTAAAAGCATGATTGACAAAATGAGATCCCTGATAACATGCATTTATAACTTGAATTCTTATCTTAATTAACTAATATTCATGCTTATTTTATGTGAATATGATGCATGTTATCATACTTTTTAGGAATTTTCTCCATTGACATGTCATTTCACTAAAGTTGATATTTATGCATAAATTAGGGATAATTTTATGCTTAATAGATGATTAATCTTTTGTTTAAACTAATAGAAGTTAATCTCTGTTATGGAATGAGTTTTGACTGTTGTAAATGTTTGGAAGGATGATTTTAGGATGAATTTATGATTTAAAATATTTAATGAGAAATGATTTAAGTAAATTATAAGTCATCTTGATTTCTTCTTTCTAAATATGTTTTCAATGGCATAATATTAAAAAGGAAAGAATTTATGATCCAATGGAGAAAATTTCAATTAAAAAGGAGTTGTATTTTGAGAAATATGAATTTCTGAAGTTTTATGTATTTTTCTAAATTTTATGTGATTTTTATTAGGGTTTTCTATTAACAAAAATCGCGAAAAAGGGGGTTTTTATTACCTGTAGGTGCTGACGTGGCGAGGCGGCGGCTGACGTGGCACGCCGGACCGACCTAGAGTGCGACGCGGCACTGAGGCCACGTGGCAGAGCTTGGGCGGCCCACGCGTGGCGCAGGTGGCGCTAACGCGTGGCAGGAGGCCACGCAGGGCGGGCGCAGCCAAGTGACAGGGAGGCCACTCGGCCACGTGGGCGCCCGTGTGGGGCGCCACGTGCAGGTTCGGTAAGAGAGAGGACGCTGAAAATTAATAGGGGAGTTCACTCCCCTATTTATACGCGCCAGTGGATTCTCTTTTCTCCGTGTGGGAATATGTTCCCACACGGTTTTTGTTTTGCAGGACGCGTGGCAGCGCGAGGAGCGTCGGATGCGGGAGGAACGGCCGAGATCGCGTGGACCCGAGTCCACGCGATTAGAGATTATAACACGTGCTGAAAATCCAGAGTAAGTGAAATGATCTCAGGGCTTACCTTTCGCCACGTGAACGCGTCGAGAGCGTCTGATCTTCGCCGAGACGAGGACCACGCGATCTACATCAGACGGCGGAGACGTCATCGCGAGATGGACGCTCCGGATTGTTCGCAGTAGCCTTCATCGCGAGATGGACGGCTGGCGATGGACTCCCCTCTTGATGGCGATGCGACGGCCACAGTGACGCGCGATCGTGACCCTCCATATCACTTGAAGTTCAAGCCATCGGAGAGATACGCGATCGCCACGTGGTATCTCCACGAGCGCCCGATCTATCGTCGCGAGGCGATCATCAAGTCATCGGACGGCTGGCGGCGAACGTTACCTATGATCGTGGTATACGAGATCAGATTAATCCCGATCGTCCGCTCACCTGAGACGCGATCGGACGGCGCGGAGGGCTAGTGGAAGAACTCCACGATCGCGGTTTGATCGGACCGCGATCGTGGCGCGATCAAGCCGCGATCGGGGAGCTTCAGCGGTGGAATCACCTACAGACGATCGGACGCCGACCGACGAGCGACCAAGACGACAATTGTGGCCCGATCGTGGCCCGATCGTGGCCCGATCGCGGCCCGATCGTGGCCCGATCACGGCCCGATCGTGGCCCGATCGTGCCGAAATTCGTGGGCTTTTCGAAGCAAAATTCAAGCCCCTTCCCGGTGGATTTGAAGCCACAAAGCCATGCAATAGAAACCGCCTCCACGACGCTTGAAAACCGCCCCCACGAACGCGTCAATTGCCCATGATCCTTGGGCCAATTTCCCTCTTTAAAAGCGATGTAGTTCTTCATTGTTCTTCAACTTTTGATCGACTCGTGAAGAAATTAAGCGAGTTTCGAGGAAGGTCTTAAGTTCTCGTGATCCTCTGCTTCCAAGAGTGTAGAGACGCAGCCATTGAAGCATGATAATCACGATTTCATCTCTTGATTTCATCGAATTTTCCCCTTGAATTCCGAACGTCCACAAGGAAGAATTCGAGAAAATTCGCTTCAATCCACGAGAATTGAGGCCCCATTCTTGCGGCAATCGGGTTAATAGTGAAGTTCGATCGATTATCAAGAGGTAATTTATATTTTTATTAGGTTTAGATCTTTCATTTTGCAAATTAGTTCATAGTGTTCTTCATTTTTCCCAATTTTAGGTCTGAAAAGTTTCTGATTTTGAAAATAGGATATCTCTTTGATTATAATTCTAAATCACCTGATTTTGGTTTTATTGGATTCCTCTTTTCATCAGCTTTCCGTGGATAGAAAATTCATCAAATTCTGACTTCATTTGACCCTCCAATTTAACCTTTGACCAAGGACTGTTCATCTTTCATCAGAAGTCAAATGTTGACTTTCGGGGTCAATTAATTTTGATTTACAAATCAGAATTTGATAATTTCGGTCTTGTTGGATTCCTATGGTTCTTAGCTTTCCATTGACATATAAATTGCAAGATTTGGATTTCGTTTGGGCATTCAATTTGAAGATTTCCTCTGAGGTGTTAATTTCGGGGATTTTCTAATTATTGATTTTCAATAATTCATAATAAATCCATTTCTTATCCAAAAATTACGAAATATATATCAATAGATTCCATTTTCTCTCTAGTTTCCAAATATCTACTTTTCGTAATCTTCTGACTCTGTTTGATTCTCTGATTTTGCAGAACATCTACTGCTGGTCAAAGTCAATGCTTTGACTTTGACTTTTGACTTTTCTGTGTCAAATCCGAGATTTCAATTCTTAAAACTTCTTATTTACCTTATTTATATCATTTACATATATTTTATCTTATTTTATCTTATTGAAAACTCCTTTTAAACCTAAGTTTGACCAAGTCCACTCTGCATTTAAAGTCAACCCCTGCTATCTGTGGATCGACCCGATACTTACCCAATACTTGATTATTATATCTTGTCTTTGTGAGTTCGGTTTTATAAATTTTTTTTGACCATCGTCTTTGTGTTTTAATGACGCACGAAAATGATACGTCAATCCCCCATCACTAATCATGGCCCTAGGACATCCATATACGCAAAAACACTTAGTCATTGCATATGCTTATAGATTTCATTACAAACAACACACAAGAATGATAATGAATAAATTTCATTTCAATGCGAATATAAAGCGAGATGCATGGAAGATGTGATTGGCTTATAGAGTACTAATATCCATCATCTATTTCTCGCTTTGTTTCTTATGATAAACTCTCTCACTCTTTTCATGCCTTTTGCCTTTTGGTAGCCTCAGGAGTCAATTCCTCGATCGCATGTTGGCACACATGTACCTGCATGGAAAGGGCAACAGGGACTCAGATGTGGAGGCCTTAGTTTTTCATCAGGACTTGGACATTAGTTTCTCGTCTGGCAGATGCCCAACATTGTCACTTGTAAGTGGGTCTTCACCCTAAAATATTATCTGATGTTACCATTGCACGTTACAAGGCTTTAAAGTCATGTGTTGCTCGTGGTTTCACGTAGGCGTATGTCATTGATTATATCAAGGCATTATTTCCTATCGTTCGTCTCCCTAAAATATTATCCTGATCAGGCGTGCTCCTCTCTCTCACCTTCAATCAAGCAGTGGTTCACGCAATTAGATGTTTCTAACACCTTTCTTTATGAGTGATCTTGAGGAGCAAGTCTTCTATGGAGCAACCTCTCTGGGTATGTTGCTCAGAAGTCATCAAGGTGTGTTTCTCTGACGGCAGGCTATTTATGCTCAACCAAGAGTCCACTTGTTGGTTTACAAAGCTTAGTGGTCTTCTCTCTACCTTTGGCTTCACTCATCAGCCTGGAGATCCCATTAGCTTATTAAGAGTCAGGCAATCTTGGCATTCTTGCGAGTCTATGTGAATGATATTCTTTTGACTAGTTGTGATGAGCACTCACATTCACGCTACTAAAGACTACTTACATCAACACCTAAGTATTCAGTGACTTGGGAACTCCACGATGCTTTCTTGGGATTGAGTTTCAGCGCATGCCGGGGAGCTAGCTGCTTCTGCGGATGTATGCCCTTGGCTATTGCGGGAGACGGAACTGCTTGGGTGCAAGCCCAAAAGACCTCACCTATGAGGCTCGCCAGAAATTTTGGGATACTTCATCTCCACTCCTTGAGGATGCTATCGATATCGCGATTGTTGGGCAAGATGATATATCTCACTATCACTGTCATGATATTGTATCACGCGAGTTACATATTCTTAGTCAATTCATGGCAGGAACCTCAGTGAGTCTACTAGGAGGGGAGCTCTACGGGTTCTAGAACATCAAATAAAACCCCCAGGAAGAGGTTCATCTCGAAGACATGATCATCTCCGTATGAAAAGCTACTCGATGTTGGGTATGCGGGTGACAAGGAGATCGTAAATCTACTACGAGCTATGGTACATATATGAGGTAACCTCGTCACCTAGTTATCCCACCAAACAAAAAGGTGGTATCATGCTTTAACACGGAGTGCAGTATCGAGCTATGGGTTGAGCCTGTGTGGGAGGTGTGCGGCTTCGATCTCTCTTGAAGATCCTCAGCATCTCTTCTCCTCTCTAAATGCCCATGCATTGTGATAATCAAGCCGCTATCTTCCTTACGCTGAAAATTCTACTTTTCATGAGCGTGCGAAGCACATGTGAGATTGATTATCCTGCACTTCAGAACAAGGGATTATGTCGAGTTAATTCTACCCTCGTGTGGCATCATCTCATCAGCTGGGATCTCTTATGACCACGACTAGTACTAAGCTAGGCATGTTTGAGTTATATCATCTCAACTTGAGGGAAGTGTCCGATGGTGATATTGGGCTCTCGACCCATTTAGGGCACCTCCCTTCACTCTATATATAAGGACCTATATACTCTCTTTCTTTCTTCTTCTCATTGTCATATCTATATACATATATATATGCCTACCCCATAACAGATATCATTATAATAGATATATCATAGCTTACTTCTCTCAAAGAATAACCTCTAAATCAAGCAGCTTCTCAAGATCCTCAAGAATAGAAATCATCTCAGCTCTCCCCTCTAATCAGGGCATGGCCCAACTTGGGAGTTAGGCACGATCTTCCAATTTCTGGTAGCATTTATGTTATTTATAAACTCTCTCTTTGAACTGAGTTGACTCATCCATTGGGTCAACTCAGCATATCCATCAGAAGACAAACACTTGATGGGAGTCCACATGCGTCATTTGTATCATGTTAAATTGGGGCATAATGTGTTCATGTTCGTTCATCCACATTCATTCACTTGAATGACCATGTCTGCATATCCTAATCACAAGCCACACTCAGTAAGATGAGACAGGAGATCAATTTCAATTCCCCATATCAGGTGATCAAGCTCGCTTTGATGCTGTATGGTTGAGGATGATGAGTGCATGAATCACGATATATTCCTACTTCCGCGGCTCCTTTCCTCTATTTTTCCATTTATGCCCTTTCTTCCTCCTATTTCAGCCTGTCGGCCCGGGACCTACAAGGTTGCGGGCGATGACAAATCCGAAGCGAGGGTCGCAGAGCCTACTGCCAAATCGAGATTCAGATATCGGTTAGATCGTTTGATTGAAAGCCGCTCGGAGAGTGCTCCTCACTGCTCTCTCTGAATCTCTCTTTTCGACATCGCCTCTAACACGCTCTCACTCACTTTGCCGCACAGCGAAAGTCGCTCACCTCCGCGCTGGGCGCGCGCCGAGAGTGCGTGCGAGACTCCTCTCCCGCTTCTCCGCCGCCCTCCCACGGCGCTCTCCGGAAGATCCATCGCTCTGGTCCTCCGCTGGCATGCGTCAAAAGACGGCGATGAGAAGCGCGCCTCCACAGATGAGGCCGCCGGCGAGTTTTCCGCTGCTGCCATCTCGCTCGCCGCTGGCTCCATCCCTCCAAACGCCTGCGCTCCTCTCCGCTCTCTGCCTGTATCCGATGACAGCGATGATGGATCTATCTCTGGTCGGTAGTTTTTGCTTTCAGTTAGAAAACCAGAAAAAGTCGTCTGCTTGGTTGCCTGCGGCCTCTGGCACCGCCGCTCTCATGATTTCTTAAAGTTTTAGTCTTGGCTTTCTCCGCCCATCAATGGCTGTCAACAGCCGTGATTTCGTGGAGTGGAGGGGAGCATTTTTGTGTCTGCGGGAGAGGGAAATCGCGTGGTTCACTTTTGGAGGATTCTTCAGGGGAATCTTTTTCTACGCTGCAGTTGGAACGGAGAGGAGTCTTCGGCATATGCTCTATGTCGTTGCGGAGGAGTTCTTGAAAGAAGCAGATATTGAAAAATCGGCTGCTTCTACTCTGAAGTGGAGATCGAGGAGAGAGGTCGTCGATTGGCTCAAGACTTTCCTCCCTAAACAGATCTCTAATCGAGATCCGTCGAGTAAGTGATGAACGGATGACATTTTCCCCCAAATTTTTCGAATGATCTAATGTCAAACTCGCTTCCTTTCAGTAATTCATAGAGTACGATGCATAATGTTTTTGAATAATCCTCATGAAACTGATAGGTTCACCGATTACAACTACGAGTCCACTGGATGGAATCAACGATCCGAAACATACCCAAACAAGAATATGGTATCCGTCTTCTCCCACAGGAAATTCCATATTCGTTTTTTATTATAATATAAACCTTTGGAGTTACTCTGAAATTCATATATTTCTCAGGATCGATCTATCCAGGAACTTCAGAAGCCATAGTTCAGACATTTTTCTGGTCAGGCATGTCATGGATCTGCAGCAAGCAACTGAAGCATTACAAAGCATTCTGCCGCAATGGAACAACTATCTCCGTATGAAACACTTACCCTTGATTCCCAATAGATCAGAGTGTCCATATTGTAAAATAGACGCACACACATACAGATAGATAGAAAGAGAGAGAAAGAGAGATTTTCCTCTTAACCCCTCATGGTGAGCCGCCATTGGTATTCTTTGTCGTTGTCATCTTCATCATTATCGTCATTTTACTATTGATCCACTTAGTGTTTGAGCTTTCAACGAACTGCGCCGTCTATCATGAACCCTCTAACTCAGATTTTTACCGCCCGCCTCTTTAATTTGCAATTGAGTACTCTAAATTTTAAATCCTTTTATTCTCAGATACACTCTTTCGTTATTGTCATGTCGGAAGGAGAGGAAAATCACTACCTGGCATACGTAGAAGACATGTATGAAGACAAGAAAGGCCAGAAAAAGGTAAAAGTGAGGTGGTTTCATCAGAATCAAGAATTAGTTGGCTCCATCCCTCCTCCAACTCCCCACCCTAGAGAAGTCTTCATAACACCATACACTCAAGTAATCAGTGCAGAGTGTTTAGATGAGCGTGGCTACAGTGTTAAGCTCCAGATCACTATGATAAATGCCTTGCTACTCTCCCTTATGCCTGCTCTGCGGGCATCCATCTCTGCTTTCGACAGTACAGCAAGAACAAATTCAAGTCCTTCGATCTGAGCATGCTCCATGGGTATCTCGATCAGTCTATACTGGGTTGTCTGGATATTTGCAGAATTAAATGCTTAGAGGAGTATCAGAGTAAGGTGCCAAAGAATGGTTCAATGATCCAGGATGAAAGGTTGGGCCCTTCAGAGAGAAATGGTTTGAGTGTGAAGCTGGTGGGGCACAGTTGCTTGCATCATTTCACCTTTTAGGGTTCACGAGAAGGTTGAGCTGCTAGTCAAGATAGTGGGATCAGAGGTTGTTGGTTTAGATGTACTGTTTTTGCAGATATGTCAGAGGAAATTGAAGGTTCAGTACGATGATCTGATGGATGAAGAGGGATTGGGGAATCTGGAGGTATAAGTTAGTTTTTTTAGGATATCAGTGGAATTTTTTTCTTTGGGTAAAAGTTGAATTGTTTTTATTTTCTTATTTTTAGGAGTGGGTTCCCCTATTTCGGCGTGCGGCTCCATGTCAAATTGCGATTGAGGCATTCGGGCCGGCTCATGATCGTCCATGTCGCTCCACATGATGATTCAGACGAGCCAGTTGACTATGAGATTGGTTGTTCAGTTGACGCGTGGCGAGATGACGGTTGGTGGGAAGGACTTGTGGTGGGAGTCAACAGCTTCTCAGACATCATCAAAGTTTATTTTCCAGGTACGTATGTTAAGTTTTGGAAATAATTTTTACCCTAAGAAAACTGAAATAAATTGATTGCAGGTGAAGAGAAGGTATCAGACTGCAGGCGGGGGGATCTGAGGATATCAAAGGACTGGATAATGCATGGGTGGGTGAATATTGACGCTAGGCCGCTGGAATTATCATCAATGATATCTTCTAGTGAAGATGCACATGCTTCATCGTTTTTGAGCTCTGATATGTCTGATTTGGATGCTACCATTGCCTGCACTCCTGTGAAGTCTCCAGCGGCAGGCAGCGGCGCCGCGCTGGATGTCACCAAAGTTTACTCAAGGAAGCGACGAAGAGATGATGATGGTGTGAAGCAAGAGGTT
>JAHCZF010000108.1:0-19529 GCA_024174645.1 Lemna minuta
ATGCACTAAAGTCAAAATCATTCAATAAAAGAGATTAAATTCTATTAATTTAAACTAAACAAAAGATTAATCATCTATTAAGCATGAAATTACCCCTAATTTATGCATAAATATCAACTTTAGTGAAATGACATACCAATGGAGAAAATTCCTAAAAAGTATGATAACATGCATCATATTCTCATAAAATAAGCATGAATATGAGTTAATTAGGATAAGAATTTAAGTTATAAATGCATGTTATCAAGCGGTTTTAACTAAGATTTAGTTTATTCAAGTTTGATTTCGATTTAGATTAGGATTTAAGGTACAATTTGGTGGAATTTTAGATAACAACGTGATTTACGATTCTGAAATTTTCTCTCCACTTCAATCTTCGATTTCTCCACGAAATCAAGTCCAAATTCAATGATTCTTGATTCCGTAGAATCGATTTGAAGTTATCTTTCATAATTTACCATTTTCCCCAATTTCTATCATCAATCCATTGTCCGATTTGATCAATTTTGAAGAATACGTCAATAATTTCCTTATTTCCCTGTGGATTCGACCCTTATTTACCATTATACCCTTCAATTCGATACATTTTCATCAAATTGGTAAGTTTAGAATTATTTTTGAAACAAGACCATGTGAAATCAACGACCTCGCGGTCTCGTCTCATCAATGTTCCCACATGTTTCTTACCTTGTGCAAGACACGTGGGAGAACTGCAGATGTCGGATGTCGGGTCCACGCGATTATTGATGGAGCACGTGCGCTAAATCTTGTTTAAGTGACACGATCGATGGGCGACACGTGGCTTATCTAGGAGGCGTTAATCTCCATCAAACGGACAAGATCTATCACGATTTTGGCACATCACCTGCAACACGTGGAGGCTTCCAAAGCGTCAGATCTTCATCAGACGCGCGATCGTGAGCCATCATACGATCTTCATTACACAGTGGATCGAGGAAGACCAAGAACCACGATCGACGCATGATCGTGGCCCGATCGTTGAGCGATCATGGCCCGATCGTCGTGCGATCATGGCCCATTTAGGGAAAAATCGGGAGCCACGATCCCTCCAAATGATGGACCACGATCACCGTGCAATCGTGGCCATCAAATCGCGCTCCCGACCGGATCAAACGGCTCTTAAATCGGGAAAAATATCCCTTTAAAAAGACGATGTTTTCGCTCTTTTCTTCTTAACTTTTGATCGATTCATGAAGAAATTAAGCAAATTTCAAGGAAGGTCTTTGTGATCCTCTGCTTACAAGAGTTTAATTCCGCAGCCATTGAAGCATGAAAATCACCAATTAATCACCGGATTTCATCGAATTTTCCCCATGAATTCCGAACGTCCGCGAGGAAGAAATCGAGCAAATTCGCTTCAATCCGCGTGAATTGAAGCCCCATTTTTGCGACAATCGGGTTATTAATGAGATTCGATCGATTAACAGGTGGTAATTTAAGTTTTAATTAGGTTTAGATCTTAAATTTTGCATATTAGTTCTTAGTGTTCTTCAATTTTGCCCAATTTTAGTCTGAAATTTTTCTGACCTTCAAAATAGAATAACTCTCTGATTATAATTCTAAATCACTTGATTTTAGTTTCATTGGATTCCTTATTCAATCAGCTTTCCCTGGATAGAAAATTTGTCAAATTCTGAGTCTTTTTTTACCCTTCAATTTAACGTTTGACCGAGCACTGTTCATTTTTAATCCGAATTTGAATGTTGATTTTCGGGGTCAATTACTTTCAAAATACAAATCGGAATTCGATAATTTTGGTCTCTTTAGAATCCTCTGGTTCTTATCTTTCTATTGATGGATAAATTTCTATATTTGGATATCATTTGTCTAGCCAAATTGAAGATTTTCTCTGAAGTGTCCATTTCAGGAATTTTCTGATCTTTGATTTTCTATAATTCATAATAAATCCATTTCTTATCGAAAAATCATGAATTCTATATCAATAAGTTCCATATTCTCTCCAGCTTCTAAATATATAATTTTCTTAATCTTCTAACACCTTTTAATTCTCTGATTTTACAGAACTTCAACTGTTGGTCAAAGTCAACACTTTGACTTTGACTTTTGACTTTTCTCTGTCAAATTCGAGAATTCAAATCTTAAAAATTCTTATTTAGTATATTTATTTCGTTTCTATTCCTAAAATCTTATTTTTACTTCTTTAAACCTCTTTTAAACCTAAGTTTGACCAAGTCAACAATGAAATTAAAGTCAACCTTGCTCTCTGTGGATCGACCCGATACTTACACTTTACTTGATTTTATATCTTTATCTCTGTGAGTTTGGTTTTATAAATTTTTTTTGACCAACGTTTGTGTGTTTTAACAACCGCACTAAAACGCTTCATCAAAGGGAAGCGCTCATTCATGATGCTGAAGTAAGCACTGATCGAGGCACCAATTCTTCAAAGTCCTAATTGGGACTTACCATTCGAGATCATGTGCAACGCTTCAGACTACGCGGTGGGAGCGGTCTTGGGAAAACGTCTAGACAAGAAGCCGACAGCCATCTGCTACGCAAGTAAGACCCTTGTCGAAGCTCAAATTAATTATACGACTACGGAGAAAGAGCTTCTGGCGGTGGTCTATGCTCTCGAGAAGTTTCAGCCTTACATCTTGGGGAGCAAGATCATCATCTACACTAATCATGCGGCCTTAAAATACTTGCTCTCCAAGAAAGAGGCCGAACCATGACTCATAAGATGGGTGATGTTCCTTCAAGAATTCGACTTGGAGATAAAAGACAAGAAGGGGAGTGAAAACTCGGTGGCAGACTATCTATCACGTCTCCATGTCTCGGGAGGAGGAGAGATCGGTGACACATTCCCCGACAAACATCTCCTTGCCATCTCGAGTCACGCTCCCTGGTATGCACACATAGTGAATTTCATCGTGACTGGATCGATCCCGGAGCAATGGAATCATCATCAAAAAGATAAGTTCTTCCATGAGCTCAAGTACTATTTTTGGGAAGAACCACTCCTATTCCACTTGGGATACAACCAGATCATCAGACGATGGATACTGGAGGAAGAGCAAGGAGACATCTTGGCGATGTGTCACTCATCGACATGCGGAGGACATTTCGTGGCACGCAAGATCGCTAATAAGATCCTATAGAGCGTCTTCTACTTGCCCTCGATCTTCAAGGACGCCCACCGTTTCTACATGGAATGCTTACAATGTCAAGCGGCGATAAATAGTAGCCACCCCACATGTTGCATCCCAAAGATAGGAATCCCTTTGCAATTGCACTATTTATAGGGGGAAGACGAGTTGAGGGGAATTCTAATACACTAAATAGCCTCCATTTTTTAGGGAATGAGTGATGTATCTATAGAGAGGGTAAGGAATTACATCTGCTCATGAGAGAGAGAGAGTATCTTTTCAGCCCCATAATATCAAACCTTAGATATGCTCACCTTGATCACAATTGAGAATTAGACTCTAGCATTAGCCGATGAGTACTACCCAATATGCACTAAAAAAGTCAACCTATAGGTGAAATCTAGATCATTATGGCCTACACTATGAGGAAAACGTAATCATACATTCATACGCTTCACTTCTTTAGTAGTACGATCAAAGGATGAAAAGACCTTTTAATGAGACTATATAGTAAATTTCTAAGAGACTAGCAATTATTCAAGTTGGGGGGGGGAGTGTGATAATATGCTAACTAAACATGAAAATACATGATTATCAATACAAATTAAGGCATAAGACATTCCATTCTAATACATGTTATCATATTTTTGAATGTTTATCTATCATTCTATGAAAAAGTGTATGAATGTATTATTATGCATTAATTTAGGGTTAATTATGATGAATTAAGGATAATATTTTCATAACCCATCTTTACTTTAGATTATAATTACTTTTTAAGGTTAAATAATAAGAGAAATCATTTTATATACTCATATTTTTCTAAGTTTTAAAATCTAAAAGAAATGAGTGTATTTTTGAAATAGAAATTTATTCTATTGTTATTTATTAATTTTGATTTTTTAGAATGATAGATAATTTAATTTCTGATCTAATGAAATAAATTTGGATTAATTTGGAGTTACATTTTGAAAGATATGAATTTTCTAATTTTATAGGGATTTTTTTAAAAATTTTCTAACTTTTTTGAATTTTATGAATTTTTCTGAATTTCAAATCGATTTATTTTGATTTAAAATTGATTTTATATTCACGTAGTGACGTGGAAGCATGTGGAACGTCCGATCGCATGATTAATCGCAACCGTCGATCATCACCTAAGGCGAGGGGGTACGTGGCGCAATCCTATTCGTCGTCAAATCATTTTAAAATGATTTAATCTCAACCGTTGACCTGAAGAATAATAATGGCTGAGATTAAAACCGACGAAACACATTTGGAGCATTAGATCAAGATCAAATGGTGAAGATTTGATGAGTTACTCATAATGCGCACGACGTGCCTTCATCTTGACGATCCATCTGAGATCCAATGGCCACGACTTAACTGTAACGATTCGCACTCCTGCATTTCATCAGGGCCGTTGGTCGAAGACTAATAGTCGATCGAACAGTTATGCCTAATTCATCCTATAAATAGAGGTGTTCTTCAACATTGTAAAATATTCTAGGGCAATTCGAGTAATCAAACTGCTTAGACACCAAATCCCTTGAATCTCTTGCAATCGCTTATAGACTCATTTTGCGTCCACGAAGTGCTTGAAAGTGAGATTTTGTTGAGAGAATAGGAAGAAATCGGTTCTTGAACATCAACGATCATTTTTTGAATTTAGGAATGAAATGCCTTTGATCCGGCGAGTAATTGGATCAATTTGAGCACAATCTTGGGTTAGAGATCGTGTTTCATCCTACTCTTCCTTGGTATAGCTTTAGATTTTAATTTCAAATCATAATTTTAGTCAATTTCAATTTCAATTTTGATTTTTTGTGATTTTAAATTTCAGAAATTTCTCTCTTATTCACTTGATGATTTCTACGTGAACCTTTATCCAAATTCAGTGATTTTTGATCATATAGATTTGTTTTCAAGTCCTCTTTCAAACAATATTAATTTCCCTAATTTCTCACCATGATTCATCATCTGATTTGATCGAATTTTAAAAGATCATCTGAAATTACCATAATTCTTTGTGGAATCGACCCTTATTCAGCACTATTATCCTTATTTCGTGATTATTTGTTAAAATTGGTGAGTTTGGTATTAGTTTAGACACGAGTTAGTGTGTAATCAACGACCGCATCAATTCATTCCGTCAATGAGTAACAAAGATGACATTCCTCGAGTGAAACTATATATTCAAACATAGTTTGTCTAAAAGATATTGGGAGGTTAAAATATTTTTTGGGTATTGAGTTTTTGTATTACCTGGACATGATTTTTCTATCTCAACACCAATATATGTTGGATATGCTTCAAGAAACAAGACTTTTGGGCTACAAACTAGAGGTATTGCTTGTCAATGCAAGGTAAATTTTTGGTATGTTGAGTCACTGTTGATGATGCTAATTGGTATTGGAGGCTAATTAGCAAGTTGATTTATTTGACTCTAAATCTTCTAGATACTTTTATAGTGTTGGGCTATTGAAACAATTTATGCTTAGCTCAAAGAGGTTGCTCAAAATGGTGCACTCGAAGTTCTTTCCAATTTTAAGAAATCCTTGAGAAAAAAATACTTGTATACAAGCTCTACGATCATTTGCATATTGAGGCTCATTCAGATGTTAATTATGCTAGAGATCATGGTGCTATAAACTCTACATCTGAATATGATACTTATATTGGAGGTAACTTAGTTTCGTAGAAGTCCAAGAACTATAATGTTGTTTCAAGATCAATTGTAGAGGTAAAATATTGATTGAAGGCTTGCATGGCTTTTGAGATGATTTGACTGAAATTGCAACTCCAAAAGCTCACTTTTCCTATTGAAACTCCCTTGAAGACGTTGAATGATAATGAAGTTGTAATTTTTATCCTGAAAAAATCTGACCTTTCATTAGAGAACCTAGCATGTTGAGGTGGATTGTCGTTGGTTTGAGATAAGGAATTGGAGGGCATAATGTCTATTTTGTATTCTTCTACTTTGGAGGAGCTAAAAAATATCTTCACAAAAGGTCTCAAGTGCAAGTAATATGCTTTACTGTATGGTAAGTTGGGCATGATCAATATGTATGATTTAGTTTGAGGGAGAGTGTATAGAGATATGTTTGTTTATGCTTATTTCTACTATTTTGGACATTGGACCTTGTTCCTGTACCCTTTATTGGGCCTACTTGGGGGGCCCACATATTCCTCTATATATATATTCTTGTTCCAGACACTTCAATCCTCAACGTCTCAACTGATGAGACTCAACCGTCTTTAACTTACAATGATAAAGTTGACTAAGACCTCCTTGAGTTGAATACTGTCTTTGGCTTTTGATATTGGCTTTAACTTCAAAAAGTTGACTTTGACTTTGACTTCTCAAATTAACTTTGACTACATAAGTTAACTTTGACTTTTGAATTGACTTTGACTTCTAAGATTGACTTTGACTTTTGGATTGACTTTGACTTCTAAAGTTGACTTTGACTTTTGACTTGACTTTGATTTCTAAAAGCTAACTTTTTTCTCAAATTGACTTTGACTTCTAGATTGACTTTGACTTCAAAATGTTAACTTTGACTTCTAAAATTGACTTTGACTTTTGAAAGCTAACTTTTCTCAAATTGACTTTGACTTCTAAGATTAACTTTGACTTCTAAGAGTTGACTTTGACTTTTAAGAGTTGACTTTGACTTTTGACTTGACTTTGACTTCAAAACATTGACTTTGACTTCCAAGAGTTGACTTTGACTTTTGACTAGACTTTGACTTCTGAAATCTAACTTTTCTCAAATTGACTATGACTTCCAAGAGTTGACTTTGACTTTTGACTTGACTTGATTTTTGAAAGCTAACTTTTCTCAAATTGACTTTGACTTCAAAATGTTGACTTTGACTTCAAAATGTTGACTTTTACTTCCAAGAGTTGACTTTGACTTTTACCTTCTAACACACACAATTGACTTCTCTCAAATATTGACTTTGACTTATGGAATTGACTTTGACTTCCAAGAGTTGACTTTGACTTTTACCTTCTAACACACACAATTGACTTCTCTCAAATATTGACTTTGACTTATGGAATTGACTTTGACTTCCAAGAGTTGACTTTGACTTTTACCTTTTGACAGATAGTTTTCTCTCAAATATTGACTTTGACTTGTAATGGACTCTCTGCTACGATAAGTAACACTTAATGGCTAAAAACACAGAAGAGCTGTGCAAGATATGTTAGCCAATCAACTTAGAGAGTGTGAGGATATTGAAACTAGATCAACAAGGTTTACACACTGATGGTGTTTGTCTACGACTTTCACAACTAACAATAAACCAATTAACTTACTTGATTCACAGTAATAGAGTAGTATTGAATCAGATCTAATAAGTATTAAGATCAGACTAGATGACAGTAAATCTCACAGAAAATATTAATGCAATTAAATTTAACAGACATAGCAAATAAAGGTAATATGAACTTGAATCTGGCAAGTTATAAAATCAGATTATCTTGCACAAAATTTCACAGTGAAAAATTAATGCAATTCAATTGATGAATAGAGCAAATAAAATTGATACGAACTTGAATCTGGCAAGTTATAAAATCAGATGATATTGCAGCAAATTTGACAGTGAAGAATTAATGTAATTAACTTGATAGACAGAGCAACTGAAACTGATATGAACTTGAATCTGACAAGTTATAAACTCAGGTGATATTGCAGCAACTTTCATAGTGAGAATTAAAGTAATTAAATTGATGGACAGAGCAAATAAAACTGATTACTGATTTGAATCTGACAAGGTATAAACTCAGATTATATTACAGAAAATTTCACGATGAAAGGGTATACTTTGTTTTATCCAAAGCAATTCTTGATCTTAGATTTGAGTCACAATATCTTCGCAACTCAATCCTTTTATTTGGGTGATCAATTTACACGCACACAAATTTTAATCTGATTCTTCAAATTGACATCCTTTGTAAATGGTTCGAATGATCCCTTAATTCCTTAATTATGGGATTAGCCTTGCTCATTCTAAGGCCATCAAGTGATCTCTAAAACTCTGGTTCCTTGGAATAACAAAATTGAAGGAATTGATTCTCCATTGTCGGCTCTCTCCTCCTCATTTCCGAAGCACTATCCTCAACATCTCTCGAGCACCTTGTTCTACCTCATTTCCTATCACTCTAGCTCTTTCCCATCTCTCTTTGGCATTCACAATGTTTTCCAAGGAACAAGTGGCAGGCACCCCAGGTGTTCTTGTCCTCATCCTAGTATCTACCTACTGGAAGTCTGCGCATGTGTGAGCCAGAGCGACATGGTCTTTAGAAGCTCGGGCCTCAGCAGATTGTGTATGGGAGAGAGGGTGAACAAGAGAGAGAGTGCACGAGAGAGGGACAGGAAGTCATAGAGAGAGAGTGAGCAAGACAAGAGAGAGGACTTCATAGAGAGAGCGAGTGCAGAAGAGGAGAGATAGAGGGAGTCATAGGGAGAGAGACAGTTCACAAGAGGAGAGAGAGTTCAGGAGAGGAGCGAGAGAGACAGTGCACAAGAGGAGAGAGAGTCATAGATACAGACACACAGTGCAGAAGAGGAGAGAGAGTGCGCACAATAGGAGACTGTGTCATCGAGAGAGAGAGAGAGAGAGAGAGAGAGACGATGAATCGACGATCCACGTGAAGGTCTGTCGCGAACCATAAGAATAAGATTCTCCTCTCTGCGGTCCCGAGATTTTTTCTCTCTCTCTCTACTCGCCTCCAGAAAGCTCGTCCACCTCTCTCTCTCTCCACTCCCTCCTCCCTTTCCTCATGGCGTCCCTCCTCGAATCCGGATGGCAGGTTACGGATCCACATTCTCCATTCATGGTTTTTCTTTTTCGCCACCGTGAGATTCGATTTTCCTAAAGAGTTGTTTTAACGAGTTCATTTTCTTTTCTCTTATATCGATCTATTTTCCATCGCCGGACTCGTATTGAGGAAAGATTTTTGATCTGTTTTGAATTTTTAAGTTCGCCCGATATCTCCGTCTAATAGCATTTGCTAAGAATTTTTTTAATCTCCTGATCATCTGATTCGTTTTAATTCCGTCGATCATAGAATTGAGCGTGAAGTGATGATAAGAGTAGTGATTCATGTTTCTTCCTTTAGGCATTACATGGATGCCCCGGAATTCTAATAAATGGATCGTCATATCATAAATTATGTTGGTTTTCTTGATTTCGTCAGATTGTAGCATCGTTAAGATCCTTTTAATCAATATCATTTATGTTTCGCGTCCTGCAGTTCTTGACTACACACTTCAGCGAATTTCAATTAGCATCTGTCTTGACATTTGTCCTCCATGAGAGTGTGTTCTTCTTATCAGGGATACCTTTCATGATCCTTGAAAGGGCGGGTTTCTTAAGCAAATACAAAATCCAGGTCTGTGTTTTTTGATGTTATTAATTGTTTGGTAAAGTCAACAATAATATTCATCACTTTGATGGGATTTCAGGGTAAGAATAACACTGTGGACGCTCAGGAGAAATGCGTTCTTCGCCTCCTTCTCTATCACTTTTGCGTCAATCTCCCTGTCATGATCTTCTCCTACCCTGTCTTCCGGGCCATGGGAATGAGAATCACCCTTCCACTGCCATCCTGGTACCATGATACCGTGCTTTGAAGTAACTCTCTCCTAATTCAAAGCTGCTAATCAAGTGGTTGATGTCGCTAGGAAAGTGGTGATCGCCTGAGATCATCTTCTACTTTATTCTCGAGGACTTTATCTTCTACTGGGGCCATCGTGTGTTGCATACCAAGTGGCTCTACAAGCATGTCCATAGTGTCCACCATGAGTATGGATTTCATGTCATCAAGATGCAATCTTTTTTCTCTTTACACTGATCCCATGGAAATTGACTGAGTGCAGGTATGCCACACCCTTTGGCTTGACCTCTGAATACGCGCACCCTGCAGAAATCCTATTCCTAGGCTTTGCCACCATTCTTGGGCCTGCATTGACCGGGCCCCACCTGTTCACTCTCTGGCTGTGGATGATCCTCCGAGTTCTTGAAACCGTGGGAAGCCCATTGTGGCTATCACTTCCCCTGGAGCCCCTCCAATTTTATCCCATTCTACGGAGGGTGAGTCTTTATCTTTCTTCTTTGTTTAATATATTTACTTGCCGGTTTAGAGTTTAAGATGTAGGGCTTTTGCTCTTGCCAATATGTCATGCAAGGCATTGAATTCCATTCATCCTTATAATTGGTTGGAGATTTTAAATTGCGCAGTTCATATGCCAATCCTTAAAGATTTTAGGTTTAGTATTGTCTTCCTTTACTTTGTTTATGGTTTTGAACGTCTGGTGTCACTAGCTTTGTATTTAGACTCTATTTTTGCTTTGATGTGACATGTATCATCATCTCTCTTTCATCTTTTTATTTTATCAAACCGTCTGATTACTCCAAATCCATTTATTTAAGTGACAATTTGGAGTTTATGGTTTAGTGTGCTATCTCCGTGTTTCAAATTGCGCAAAAAGCATATTTTTGTTTTTCAGAGTCTTTATCTTATTTGGTTCATTTTGCCTCTCATTCATTTTGGGTTTCAGGTTTGATCATGGAGGTGTTATTGTCCGGTGCCTTATTTATCCATCATTGTGTTTCTTCTGTTTTATATCTTCTTGGCATTATTCATCATTCTGTTTTCATTGGTTTAGGCTGCACTTTTAGGGTTTTCTTTCACATTTTAGGGCTTTTATATTGTTAGAGGAACAAATTTCATTCCTATTTGTGTAAAAGGGTTTAAAGTTTTGAATTCTCAATTGGCAGAGCTGATTTTCTACCTACCTATTTATCCATTCATTCATCCATCCATCTCTCTCTCTATCTCTCTCTGTGTCTATCTCTGTTTGTCGCTCTCTCTCCCTCCATTCTTCCATCCAATCATCCCTCCGTCACTCCGATCAAATTTGAAGTTGAGTTTTTAATGTGTAGGGCCGATTTTCATGACTTCCATCACCGTGTCATCTACACCAAATCTGGCAATTATTCATCCACCTTCACCTATATGGACCGGTGAGTCATAGTTCCGTATTATGACCGTAATACCATATGATCGACATAAGACTGATTGAATTATATTCATTTCCGCCATGGGAAACTCAGGCTGTTTGGAACAGACAAAGACTTCTGGGCGGGGAAAGGCCAAGCGGTTAAAGGGAAACAGATCTAGCTTCTGAGCCAACACCTGTCATGGTACGTCTGATCGATGCTGCGTGTTCGTTGAATTTGTACTGTTTTTCTCTTTTTGGTCAAAGTCGTCCAGAAGTCGTTGAAATGATTCACTTTTTGCGGCGTTGGCTAAAATTTGACGTTGTTGTGGGATGGGTAGAAGCCGTTGACCGTCATACCTCCGTCGACGGGGATGACCTGGCCGGTAATGTACGAGGCGGCCGGGAGGCAGAGAAATGCCACGAGGGCTGACACGTCAGACGGGTCAGCGATCCTCCTGAGGGGTATCCGTTGGAGAATCTTCGCTTTAAAGTCAACGTCTTCTAGGACCTCCTTCACCAACGAAGTTCGTGTATACCACGGCGCCACTGCGTTCACCCGGATCCCTTGAGGGGCCCACTCGCAGGCCAGGTTCCTCGCGAGCTGATTCATGGCGGCTGTGGTGGGGAAAACCTCAAATTACCAAAATTTAGGAGGGGGGTGAGGGGCGGGGTAAATCGGGAAAGAACCTTTGGTGATGGAGGCGATGGAGCCGGAAGAGAGGGCCGTAAGGCCCGCGACGGAGGAGAGAAAAACGATAGAGCCCCTGCCTGAAGCGCATAGAAGGGGATGGGCGAGCTGAGAGAGATGAAAGGATGCCTCCAGATTGGTGGAGGTGATGAGAGAGAAGTCTTCCTGAGTGTAATCCGTCGTTGCCTTTCTGATGTTCGTGCCGGCGTTGCTAACCTGAGTAAGAAAGAGAGAAAAAGTTGAGAACTTGTCCGGGGGGAGGAGAGAGAGAGAGAGAGAGGACAGACTAGAATGTCGAGTTTGTTGCCAAAAGCAGAAGCAGCCTTGAGCATGAGCTCAGCGCGCTGCTCGTGGGAGGAGACATCGCAGACAGAGCCCGCAACCGGCAGTCCCCTGGCGGCCCACATATCTAGGCACGCGGCAATCTCGCTTCCGTTTCGAGAGCAAGTGTACACCGACGCCCCAAGCAAGCTCAGCTCCTCCACGATGGCGTGCCTACCCATTAACGGAAAGTAGACTGGAGATAAGAAAATTTCCAATTGCAGAAAAATAATAATCAGAAGGTTACCCGATTCCCCTCGTCCCGCCCGTGACCAGCGCCGTCGTTCCTTCGAGAGACCAGCGTCCGCTGCTGTCTCTTCTTCTCTCCTCAATCCATGGACCTCCGCTCGCCATGATCGATATCGTCTGCAATGCTCCTTTGTAGCTTTTTCGACCGGAGAATCTGGGAGGAGAGGGGGCAATAGAGAGCCCTTTTCCGACAAGCGCCGCCATCACCAGGATAGCAGGAGCTTAACTGTGCCACGCCCAAAAAACAAGGGCATAAAAGGTAGGGCCCAATATCGTTCATAGGCAAAGATACTGACGTAAGCTAGAAGCCTTGTGGCATCACTTTCATCTTCTGCTGGAGTATATATTTGGACACATCTGATCACCAAATTGTCACCACCTTGGTAAGTGAAAAAGTTAAAAATAAAATGCTTCTGGTCATTCGTTTTATAGGTTGTGAGACAAATTACCAAGGAATGATCTTCAAGAAAACAGATAAATGTGTAGTATGTTAAAAAAATATGCAATATATCCTCCTGCCCTAGTTTATACATCCATCAAAAAGTTTAAAGTATGATACAATTTACACAGCCTTAAACGTATGGTGTTTGATGGGAGTGAAGCTCAGATGTGTTCCATGTGTCACCGCTAGTTAGGAAAAGAATTGCCATATTCGATTTCGTCTCTTGGGTCTTGATCCAAGCATTATGAAACTGCCATCTGTTGTGCGCTGATTTGTAACGCGTTTGATTTGTGACGGATGGCTCCAATTTCATTAGAAGAGAGAGAGAGAGAGAGAGAGAGAGAGAGAGAGAGTGTTATTTAAATCAACTAGTGAATAGGACTCTGATCCCCTGATCTGAGAGAAAATAAGAGAATTAAAAATTTTAAATGGGAGATGAAAGGGATGGTGTTTTAATCAAGGAATCTTAATAATTTGAAAGATTGTGACTTGAACTGAGGTTTCATGTAACAAATGCAGAGGAACAAGATTGTTTTTAATAACCTTTAATTAGGGTTTTCATTCATTAATTCATACCAAAATTCACAACCAATATACATGAATCACCCAAATATATGATTGAAGGCTATCTTAGTACTCACACGAGTCCTAGGAGCAATGAATGTGAGGGAAGGATGATCTATCACACAAAATGAGAGGAATGAAGTTACCTCAATGGATATTTAGAAAAATGTGATTTGGATGGCCTTGAAAATGTGATCTCTTTCTATTACTTGCTTTGGGAGAGTAGCAAAGATGGAAGAGGAAGAAAGAGGAGAAGAAGGTTAGAAGAGATGGAATGCAGAGAAGAGAGATAATTTATGAGATGTGTGAGTGTGTGTGTGTGGGTGAAAACTTGTCAGAGAAGTGATAGGGAGCATGTTGATTCATTCAAGTTTTATAATGAGGAGAGACAAAGTCCACAATCCCTTTAAATAGGGAGAAGTTACATTCAAAAGAAGAGAGAACATTGACTTTCCCTTTGAAAGGGTGTGTCCCACTTGGTGCCATCTTTTTAGGGGGAAATTTGTGCCTCTTCAAGGGCCTTTTGGGATGAGGAGAGAGAGCCACATGACAGAGCAAGAGTGATGGAAAAATTAGGAAAATTTTAGGAATAGTTAATTGGCTCAAAATCCTGCTTTTAGGTTTACTTGGTGAAGAGTCTAAGATGAAAACTTGAAGTTTGGGGGTGAAATGGGGATGTACAAGGTTTGATCTGGTCAAAAGGTTCTAAAATTCTAGGTAAAGAAGTCTGACTTGGTCAAAGGCTCAAATTAAGGGTTTTAGGATTAGAGATGGCTTTGGCCAAGTCAAGGAAAGTTTTTAGGATTCAAAGGTTGAGGGGCGGCTCCCCTTCTTCATGGGTTTGCCCCTCTTCAATTCATCAATCTCTTTACATTTGTCTTTCCATTATAGATCTTTAAATTTCGTGAACAAGTTGACTGGATGTACTTTCCATGTTGTGTACTTGATTGATGACTTCTAACCCTTGCATTGATTGGTAATTCCTTTTTGCCTCCTTGGATGCTTCATTTTTGTTGAGGTGTCCCCACTGATGCTCTCTTGAGTAAGTGAATATTGATGCACTTGAGGAACCCATGAGGAATCAAAAATTACTTGAGGAATCAAAGTGTTTTCTCAAAATATCACTAGATTCCCTAAGGATATAAATTACTTTGAAATTACATGTGTGATCAAAAATCTTCTTCAACTTCTCTGTATTCTTGGAAACTAAATCTTCAAATCTCAAATATTGATAAAAATTGACTAATAAAAAGATATTTGATCTTAAACAAGGTCAAATTATTATGTGCCTAAAAATTATCCATAAAAGTATAATTTGAGAAATTGAGTAAAAGACATGGGATTTATGAAGATACAAAGAAAAACATGATAACATGCATCATAATGACAAGAACTATGGATTAGAATCACTTAAAAATTTTATATTTGTACACATAAAACACATATTATCATGCATTTATAGAAGAATAGACTAGATTTTTTATAAAAAGTTTTCTTGTTAGAATTGGAAAGTGGTTAAAAGTAAAAATGTATGTTGAGAACCCAATCATTAAGTCATACATAGATTAGAACACTTGCCCTGAATTGACTCCAATATCATACTTTCTCTAATGAATAACTCAAAAAGAAGATGGATAGATGACAAGTACAAATGAAGATAATTAATCATAAAATATCTATCTTTCATAGGTTTATTAAATCATAATAGATCTGTTGGCATGTCTCGCTGTAGTGTGATAGACGATGCAATGGTTATTAGTTTGCCATGACCAGAAGTGTCTTTTGAGCAAGGGCCAAGCTTGACCATTTCTCAAGAAAAGTAGCCAAAGGTCCTTAAAATCCTACATGGATCTAGAACCTACATGATGATTGGCAGCATGAATTTGATGGTCATACTCAAAAATTTGGAGGGGACCTCTTGAAAAGTTTTCTTTGGTGCTCATTTTGGCAAAATCTCACTATCTTTCTTTGGCTGAGTGGCAGGTTTGTTTGAATTATGAAGCATGGCTAGGTGATTCCTCACACTGCACATAGGGCCCGGAAGAAGATGGCTAGGTGTTTTTGGCCCAATAACCAGACCAGAATGATCGGACCGAATGAGAAATCCTGCAGCACTCCCATGACCTCAAAAGAGTTTGAGAGAATGTTCAATCGAGGCAAATTGAATTTCATGAATTTTCAGCATTGTGTGAAGTGTGCAACTCTCAGAAAAGTGAAGGACAGATTTGTTCTCTAAGCCGCATCACACTCTCTAAATATTCTTCAAAGGCACACGAGTCCTTACCTATCAAGAGGAACCCTCTTTCTATAGACCAAGCAGGGGACAACTTTCTTTCTCTACATGCCTGGTCTCTGAGGCCCCCTTCTCCGCGTGTAGACCCAGTAAAAACAAGGGTTTTTGTATTACCATACTCAAAATCTTTGAAAAATGGTGATCCCACTAACGTTCATACCGCAACCTATGTAGACTTGGGGGTTGCTACTTCTCTGGAGGCTCCTCGTTATCCTTCTCTCTCCATCTCTCTCCTCTCTCTCTCCTTCCTATCTCTCTCTCCACACAGGTGCGCGGTTTGGGTGGGAACCCTTAATGGGTATAACGTAAAGTCTCCACGAAGACCATAGAACGGGGAGCAACACTGGGAATGAACAGTGGTCATGGCATAGAAACGATATGCTTACACTAAAGAACGCGTTCACGGAAGAGTATACGGCTAGAAACTCCAAGGACTGGGTCTCGTTTACCCCTTGGCTTCTCCCCGACAGCGGCGACTAAAGAATTGCTCTTCACTGTAGCAGTCAGGGCGAGAACTCAGATGACTACTGCTCCCAGCACGAACCCGGAAGAAATGGGCAGGAATGCTGTTGTCCTTGGATGGCACGTCGAGGCACAGTAAACCCTAAATGATCCTGTGCCAAGTCTACATGGGTCGAATAGATACGTCGTTATAATAGGACGCTGAGTTTGGGGAAATGGCCCAACAGTGAAAGCCTTGAGTTTGGGGAGCCGTTGACCGAGAGCACTGCCGGAATCACTGCAGAAGTGACACGTGGGCAACTCGTTCTCTGGAGCTTTATTATGTGTTTGACGCCCACTTTATGAAGATTTACATAATACAGTTTAATTTTCAAGGTCATTTATAAATAATCCATAATCGATAGAGGGAGAGGGAGATACATAGCTAGAGAGATAAACGGACAGATAATTTGATTGACATGCGGCTAGAGAGAGAAAGAGAGAGAGGGAGAGGGAGACTACAGTTGCATCGCCTTCGACTTGAGTAGCAAATAATCTTTTTTACTTGATCTCCCCTCTCCTTAAGTAGTGCCTGTACACCTTGGGAAAGTAAGAGCAATCTCTACCAGACTATCTTCCCTCATCTGAAAATGGAGCATTCTAACTGCTGGAAGCAGATCAGAACCAACCTTAGAGGAGTGTCGGTCTTTCCCCCAGTCTCGTGTATGGAGAAGAACAGCGCAGAGGACTCAGAAGAATACACTTGGCCTCCGCCTTCTTACTCTTGCTGCTTCTGTAGAAGAGAATTCCGGTCAGCGCAAGCTCTCGGAGGTCACATGAACGTTCACAGGCGAGACAGAGCGAGGCTGAAGCAGTCATCGTCCAATTACCTTCAGAGTTCGTCTTCTAATCTAATCTTGAACCCGTCTGCAGTCGTAGAATATTGCGACGGCAAGAAGGAGCTCTCTCTTTTCTCCGTCTCCGGCGGGAGCAAGCGAATTAGGCTTCCAGCGCGTTACCCTTTGATTTTGGGATCATTCCAGCCCGATGTTCGCCGGCTTAATTCTTCCTTCCCATGCGAGGAAGTTGATCTTGAGCTAAGGCTGGGATTTCGGGCCCAAATTCAGTAGAAATGCCGCTGCTTCCACCTTCACAAGACTCCTCTTCTGTATTAGCTTGTACTGCTATCTCCTTCTTGCCTTTCTCGTACGCTGCTTTTGGTTGTTTTGTTTTGATATGATTCAAGTAAATCAGCGAATTTCTCATTCCGTTTGTTCTTCTTTCTTTCTAGACACTACTTGACGCTCTTCTGAGCACAAATTCTATTTTCAGAAGTGAAATTCTATCAGAAATGAACAAGTAGACCATCGTGTGGCATTCACGCGATTCCCTTGGACCGTCGACTCCCAATCAGTTATACCTAGTTATTGCCCATCCGACATCCGTTTGATATATGATATCCAAACATCTAATATTAGATACTGATGGTATTACCAGATATAGGATATCAAGTATCAGATTACTAGATATGGATATCAGTAAGATGAAGATATTGGATGGGATGATGGATGATGGGTCTCGTGGGACACCAATTTATACTGTTGGATGGTTGGATATTGTGGATATCCTAGGATATTTTCGGATATCAAATTCAATATTAGAAAATAAGGGGCAGATATTAGAGTGGACATCAAATTTGTCTAGTATCCAATATGATATCCACCTACCATAATTGGTATCATCATCAAAATTCCATGGACATAGGCAGATGACAATATTGAGTGGATTTTGAATATATGAGTACTGTATTTAATAACCAATATCCATGATAGATATTGGATATTGGATAGGTCCTGATATACATTGTACAGATGATATGACATCCGATATTGTCATCGGGACTAGTAACACTTAGGGTTCGCCCGTTTCCAACGGTGCCGGGTGCCGTTGCGGAAACGGGTGCCGAAACACGGCATCGGCAATAAACGGCACCCGGCACCTAAAAAAACGGCAACGGCACCAGCACCAGGTGCTGGTGCCGCTTCCGGCATCGGCGAATAGGTGCCGATGCCGGAAGTGCGGCATCGGGCTACGCGTTTGCTGCGCTGTGAAGCCGAAAAACGGTAACAGTGCTATATCCTCGTTAGAGTTTAAAAATAAACTCTAATATATATATAGATTAACGAATCGGCTACATTATCTGGCTATAAAGGGCACCGCTACCGCTGCACTTATCCGGCTGATACGCGCACTCGCACGTTCCCGTGCTCCGTAACACACGGAAAAATGGCAACGGCAATAGGTGCCGTTGCCGTTGCCGAGTGCCGAAAAAACGGTGCCGATGCCGCCCTCATGGTGCCGATGCCGCCACGAGATGCCGATAGGCGAACCCTAGTAACACTAATTTGTATCATCTGTCTATCAGTTTGAAGAGAGAAAAGTAGATATTTTTGGGTTTTAAATTGAGAGAGGAGTATGTTGTAGGAGCAAGAGAAAAGTGGGCTAGAAACTTTAATGGGTTCCCTTTATCTTCTCTATTTTTCCAACATCCATAGGTTCATTTTTCATTAGGTCATTCTCGCTTATTCTTTTAGAGGAGAGAGAAAAGCACTTTATGGAAACTTTAGTCTTGTGTCAGATGTAAATACCTTTTCCTTTTAGTTTATATATAAAAATCGCTTTTTGCTTTATGGAAAGAAATTTCAGTTTCATTATAAACTCAAATGAATGATAAAAGATCCTGCAATTGAGTGCCTTAAATAATGATTTGACGCTCCCAGCCTGAGACTGGTCTGCCTGACGATTCTCTCAAGTTTCCCTCTGCCATACCTAATTGGCAGACAAGTTTCCAAGTGTTAGGTTATCGCTGGTACATTCACATGAGGTGCTCAAATGCTTAAAATAGGTTGAAGTTCAAAGCAAATAAATGCTTAAACGATGCCTGAGCTCTAAATATATAAGCAGTAAGTGTGAAGACAAAGGAGAGAAAGAGAGAGAAAGATTGCTCTTCATGAGCTTCGTGAAAAACAAAGAATCCCTCTTGTTCTTAATCCTTAGTCAGTATTTCCGGAAAAAAGTTCATCACCAGTGAGTTTTATAAAAGTTTAAATCAGTGGTGGTAGCCGCTTATAAGGCTTAGAAGGCTTGGTTGTAATGTAACATAGTGAGTTGTTAGGAAAAGAACATGAAGCAGATCATATTTTAAAGCGTATAGAAGTTGCTAATGTAGAAAAAAAAGGCTCACCTTTTTATATAGGTAATGTTTAAATTTGTGTTTGTCTTTTTTCACGCTTCTTTTCTTTGCTTTTCAGCTGCCCACATTTTCACTTTATTCTGAGGTGCCTCTTTTCACCCTCCACTCACGCTACCTCGTCTCATTCTCTCT
>JAHCZF010000109.1:0-19459 GCA_024174645.1 Lemna minuta
AAATCGACTTCGATTCTTGAATAATCCACATCACTTCTGGTTCTATTGTAACAAAGGATTCCCCTTTTATGTGGAAAAGACCTGTATCAATAATTATGATCTTACGTATGGACAATTCCTCAATATCTTGTTCATTCGCAACAAAATATTTTCTTTGTGCGTCGGTATCGATAAAGGTAAAAAAAAACATATTTTTTTGGAGAGAGAGGCTATTTTACCAATCGATTCACAGGTCTCTGACATATTCATATCTAACGATTTTCCAAAAAGCGGTGACGAAACGTATAACTTGTACAAATCTTTCCATTTTCCAATTCGACCCGATCCATTCGTTCGTAGAGCTATTTACTCGATCGCAGACATTTCTGCAACACCTCTAACAGAGGAACAAATAGTCAATTTTGAAAGAACTTCTTGTCAGCCTTTTTCAGATATGAATCTATCTGATTCAGAAGGGAAGAACTCGCATCAGTATCTCAGTTTCAATTCAAACATGGGTTTGATTCACACTCCATGTTCTGAGAAATATTTACCATCCGGAAAGAGGAAAAAAGAGAGTCTTTGTCTAAAGAAATGCGTTGAGAAACAGCAGATGTATAGAACCTTTCAACGAGATAGTGCTCTTTCAAATCTCTCAAAATGGAATCTGTTCCAAACATATATGCCATGGTTCCTTACTTCGACAGGGTGCAAATATCTAAATTTTACCCTTTTAGATGCTTTTTCAGACTCATTGCCGATACTAAGTAGCAGTCAAAAATTTGTATCCATTTTTCATGATATTATGCATGGATCAGATATATCATGGCCAATTCGTCAGAAAAAATGGTGGGCGATTCTTTCACAATGGACTCCGATAAGTGAGATTTCGAGTAAGTGTTTACAGAATCTTCTTCTGTCCCAAGAAACGATTCATCGAAATAATGAGTCACCGGTTCTTCCATTGATATGGACACATCTGAGATCAACAAATGCTCGGGAGTTCCTCTATTCAATCCTTTTCTTTATTCTTTTGTCATTAGTCCGTGATGCTCGGGATTTCCTATGTGCACCCTTCTAATGTAGTTCTTTTTGATGTCTATAAAACTGAAAACACATAAAACTAGAAAGGTAAGATAATCTTGGGGTGCCTTCCAAGAGCGCTAAGTTTAACGTCTTCAGCTAGACTAAACAAAATAAAACCAACGGCCACGATGGGTGAAGGGTGATACCGTCACATCCTTGAGTGCCTGAAGATGCATTTATCTTGGATCTGCTGGTGCGGGTGGCTATGAGGTCGTGTACGGCTTGAGACGATGGTCGTTTACCTTAAATTGTCGACCGATCTTAGGTCAAAGATGAGTACCGCCTCCGCCGTCGAACACTCCTAGAACCACATAGGGACCATCCCATCTCGGAGCGCAGCTTTCCAGTGAAAGAGCTTGAGGCGCGAGTTGTAGAGCTGCATCTCTGTTGCTGGACCTCGAATGATCGCCGTCGTCGGATGTGTCGATCGTGGGAAGGCCGTGGTCTTCCCTTGTACATCGGGCCGCTATCCAAGTACGCGTCATGCCTCGCCTCTTGTAACTCCCGGAGCCGAAGAAGTCGTTCTTTCCCCGCTTTCGTCTAGTACAAGGTTGAGCTTTTTGATAGCCCTCCAAAGAGAGTCTCGGTGCTCTAGCTCAACCGGAAGGTGGCAAGCTTTCCCGAAGATGAGCCGGGAAGGGAGACATCCCGATGGGTGTCTCAGTAGTGTCGTCCGCATGCCCATAGTGCGTTGGGGAGCTTGTGTGCCCAATCCCCTTTCCATCTCGACGAATTATCTTCTTAAGAATAGTCTTGACTTTCGATTACTAACCTCTACTTGTCCATTCGCCTTGGAGGTGGTATGGTGTGGTGATGCAAGGATGTACCCGCACTTCTTCAACATCAGTCGCCTCGAGCGAGAGTTGTTGAAGTGTGAACTGTCAAAGTAATGATGGCCCTTGGACAACCATATCTGCGAAGATGCATCGAGATAATCGTAGAGCCTTTCGAGATCGCTCGTCGTAGTGGGATTGCTCACCCGGGCTGGACACATAGTCCACCGCTACCTCAATATGTACTCTTTTCCCGTCGAAGGTGGGAAAGGTCCTATGAAATCTATCCCCCAAAGGTCGAAGATCTCCACCTCAAGGATTGGCCGCATTGGCATCTCATCTTAAGCTTGGCAGATGCTGATCCCCGCTTGACATTGTAAGCAATCTTGTAAAACTGTGGGCGTCCTGAAGATGGAGGGCCAAGCAGAAGCCGCTTCCGTAGGATCTTGTCCGCGCGTCTCTGTATGGCCGCGGGCAACCTCCACACGCCGATGAGTGACACACGCCGCATGTCTCCTGCTCCTCCTCTCGGTACGCACGTCGGATGATCTCGGTCATATCCTAGGTGGAACAAAAGCTGCTCTTCCTGTCAGTCAGTACTTAAGCTCATGGAAGAACTTATCTTTCTTGCGCTTCTGCCCAATGCTCCGAGATCGATCCAAATGACGATGAAAGTGCTGGACGTGCGTGCGCGTACTCGGGGACGTGGAGTCGAGATGGCGAGGAGATGTTTATCCGGAAATGTATCTCCGATGTCCTCTCCTCCCGAGATGTGGAGACACGACATAAGTGGTCCCGCCACCGAAGTTTTCGCTGCCCTTCTTGTCTTTATCTCTAAGTCGAATTCTTGGAAGGAGTAGCACCCGATCAGTAGGAGTCGTGGTTTGGCCTCTTGCTTGAGAGAAAAGTATTTTGGGGCCGCATGATCGCTGTAGATGATGATCTTGCTCCCCAAGATGTAAGGTCGAACTTCTAGAGCGTAGACCACCGCCGTGCTTTTCTCCGTAGTCGTATAATTTATTTGAGCTGATTAGGTCTGGCTTGCATAGCGTATGGCCGTCGCTTCTTGTCAAGTCGTTGCCCCAATACCGCTCCTACCGCGTAGTCTGGAAGCGTCACACATAATCTCAAAGGGTAAGTCCCAATTAAGACTTTGTAGAATCGGTGCTCGGATTCGTGATAAAGCTCTTGATCGATGGTCTTGAGGAATCGCTGTGTAATATCTTGGATTTCCTCCTTTGACTCTTCTTTGATCATGCTAATCTTCTATTTTTGTTTTGCCTTTGCAATCACACTAGTTTTGCAGCTTTTATTTCATTAAAATCTGAAATAATCAACTAGAGAGTCATATTAACTACTACCGATTCATTTCGGATCAAGGTAATGAAACAAGGAACCAACATTAACTCATGTTGAGCTAACCCAGCTCTGGACAATTTATGTCAGGAATTGCACTTGAATATAAATGATTATCTCATGCATTATCTCAATGATTCATAAATCTAATCTATGAACCTAATTTGAATTAATGTGATGATGAGATTGGGTTCAAGTAGATTCGAGCAGCAACTATCTCGGGATGATCGTGGAAGCCGATCGTAGAAGGGGATAGCTAATGGCTTCATACCTCCTGGAGCTTCTACACAGGTGAGTTATGCCTCACGTTGGAGAGAGAATCTGGTGGCGCATGACCCCGTCTCTCACCAAGGCATGACAATTACGCGCCGGTGGAGCCGACACCTACGCGCGGTCCGAGCCCCCTCGATGTGCGAAGACGAAGGATCCCGAAGCCTCTACCACTCCAAGTGAGACCCTCTTCCCGCCACGAGCTCGCGCGCGCAGAGCACCTTCCCGTTTTCTCTTTTATTATGACTTTATGTAGCCCGCACATGTTTAAGCTGCCTTTGCATGTCTCTCTCTCTCTTTTAGGCCGTTGGGTGGGTTTCCTTTGTTTCCTGGACCCTAGCCTAAGGCCATTTCCCTTTGGTGGATCCTTTTATTCTATTTTCTATGAGTATGGGTGTGGGTTGTGGGTTCAAGTGGGCCCTTCTCTCTTGTCCCGCCAAGGGCCTCTATAAGGGGAAGGGACCCCCCACAAACTCCGCCGCTATTTGAGAAAAGAAGAGACTTCATCTCGAGGCTGCTCAAGGAAAGTTGGGGAAGAGATCCTACCGCGAGCCGCGCTCCGCCGCCGCCGCACCCGTTGTGCCGCGCCGCCGCCGCCTCCGCCGCTACCTTCTGCTCCTAACTCCGGATCCTCTCCACGCCGCCGCTCATTGCCGCCGCTCCAAGCCGCCGTTGTTTCAATCTAAAAGTGGCTGATCTTGAAAATAGGATATCTCTCGATTATAATTCCCAAATCACTTGATTTTGGTTTCATTGGATTCACTATCTTTTCATCGGCTACGCGATAGCAAATTCATCAGATTCTCGAGTTCATTTGACCCTTCAATTTAACGCTTTGACCACGGACTCGCTCATCTTTCATCAGTAAGTCCAAACGTTGACTTTCGTCAATTACTTTATTGACAAATCGAGCATTAATCTTTGATGATAAAGTGAGGAAATAATGATTAAATGGGAATATTTTCAAGACATATTAGATAGCAAGTTGATCGGTTAATCTTGTTGGATTCTACGGTTCTTGCTTTCTATTGACATTAAAATTGCAAGATTTGGATTTCATTTGGTCATTCAATTTGAAGATTTCCTCGAGGTGTTAATTTCGGGGATTTTCGATAGTTGATTTTCAATAATTCTATAATAAATCCATTTCTTATCCAAACAATTACGAATTATATATCAGTAAATTCCATTTTCTCTCTAGTTTTCCAAATATATAACTTTTCGTAATCTTGCTGACTCGTTTGCTCTCTCTCGATTCTGCAGTAACACGTGTCGTTGGTCAAAAGTCAGCGCTTTGACTTTGACTTTGACTTTTCTCTGTCAAATCCGAGATTTTCATTCTTAAAACTTCTTATTTTACCCTATTTATATCATTTTTGTATATCTTACATCTTATTTTCTCTTATTTAAAACTCCTCCTTTAAACCTAAGTTTGAACCAAGTCAACTCTCAAGGACAAAGTCAACCTCGATCTCTCGTGGATCGACCCGATACTACCCCAATACTGATTACAGTATCTTGTCTTTGTGAGTTCGGTTTTATAAATTATTTGACCATCGTCTTTGTGTTTTAATGACGCACAAAAATACACGTCAAAGTACCCAACAGCACCAAGGAAAAAGAGTAATCAGAGGTTGAAATGCTATGGGATTGAAATGAGAGTATATTTGAGAGAAAATTAAATTTACCCTACCTATCATCAAACCAAAACTGCTTAGTATAAGGAATTTCGATTCTAGACTTTCCCTTTTAAAGAGTGCAATGATCCATAATTTTGTAGCACCTATCTTCCTTATAGGCATGTAGTCTATCTCTTCCAAAGCAGTCATAGTTACACCACTTTGTTTTATACTTCACTTTGGATAATGAACACTCCCAAGTGACTCACATATCCATCCCACCTTCCATTTTCCTCCCCACATGTACTTATACTCACTACACTTCATTTGTTACATACTCTCTTCAAAAAAATCCTAAACTCCTGCTACACCATCATTCTAGTCTTCCGAAATGCTTAAAAAAGAAGAAGAAAAAGAAGAAGAAAAAGAGAGAAAAGTCAAAAGAAAGAGAGAAATAAGAAGTCACAAGAAGGAAAATAAGTGGAATATCTTCTACCTTTTATCTCTACCTCCACTATCTCTGAATTACATCTACCCTATCCATCACCATCCACCTCACTTGGGAGTATAATATCATAAGCGGTACCTTCTTGGAAATGGAAGGAAAGGCTCGCCGGAGAGAGTAGGGCAAGAGAACAATGGCAAGCCGCCGATTCCCAAGTAGCGAGGAGCATCAAGGAAACAGGAGGAGTGGGCTTTAACTCCTTTGCTACCGATGAAACGGGAGAGGAGAGGAAGATAGAGTATACGTGGCACACGTGTTCCCGCCCCCGCTGCCTCTCAAGCAGAGCGCGGCCCGGGGGATGAGCCAACAACGCGAGAGATGAGTGGAGCCGAGCCGGTAACAGCGCGAGAAAACTGTGAGAAAAGGGAAGAACAGTGAGAGAAGGGAACAATGAGGACGGACGGCGTAGATCGGAAAGAGAATAAGAAAACGAAGATCAAAAATCAGAAACGAAAATCATTTCAGACGAAAATCGTTCCCGTGTTCAAACGAAAATCGTTCTCGGAGGGGATGAAAACGAAAATCGGGCACCCAGAAAATAGAAATTTGTATGGCTAAAAGAATAGAGAGAGAGAGCTTCCAGGACCAAAAATGATTCCCGTCATGAAAATTATAATCGCGGAGGCGGGAGTGCGGCGAGAACTATGGGGCGGGCTTGCGTACCTGATGATTCAGACGGCGGCCTTCATGGTTTATTCAAACTTCGTTGTTCTTCTTGAACACGCAACAATTTCCTTCGAAAAAGTTCTCCCCCACCCGGATTTGCTCTTCGAATAATGTCGACTAAACGGAAAAAGGTGAAAAGAAATCAACGAAAAAGAAGAAAATAATGAGCCACCCCAAGAAATCCACGATTTCCTTCTCTTCGTTTATCTCTCTCTACCGGCGATTCTCGCTCTCTCCCTCTATCTCTCTCTCCCCTCTTCTTCTTATTCCTTCTACTTTATCATCATCATCATCATGACCATCATCATTAACTTCTTCTTTTTATTTTTCTTCTTCTTCTTCTTCTTCAGTTATGTCTCACCGTCCTAACCACAGAAAATCGGCAAAGCAGTAGGAGATTGGTAGTACGACCGAAGGGGATTCGCGAAATCGACTGCGCATACCCTTGCAACCCTCTTGCCCAACCTTCTACACCTACCATCGCTTAACTGTCAACATGGATGACATGGAAAATCGGGAAAAGGAAAAATGAAAATCAGAGATACGAAATCAAGACCAAAAATCGAAAAACGAAATCAGAAAGCAACAAAAATCGAAATCGGAATCCAAATCGGAATCGGAAAACCGGAAAAATCGGAAAACAAAATGGACGAAATCGGATGAAAACCGGAAAAATTGGGAAAATCAAGAAAACGAAAAATGAAAAGTCGAAATCGGAATCGGAAAACGGGAAAATCGGAAAACAAAATGGGAAAAATGAAAATCGGAAAAAGCGAAAAACCGGAAAATCGGGAAAACGAAAAACGAAAACTGGAAAATGGGGAAAACGAAAACGGAAATCGGAAATACGAAATCGAGACCACGAAAAACGAAATCGGAAAGCAACGGAAAAACGAAATCGGAATCGAAACGATCACTTTCGGAGTACCCGCACTGAGGAGTTAGGTGTCTCGGGAGCGAGAGAGAGACCTACCTTCTTCCCTCTCTCCCTCCGTCCTCTCGTCTCTCTCGCCCGCCCCTCCCTCCCTCTCTCTCTCTCCCCGCTCCCCTCTTTTTCCCGCCCCTCCCGCCTCTCTCCCTCCCACCCTCCCTCCTCTCCAGCCCTCCCTCCTCTCTCTCCCGCCCCTCCCCCCCTCTCTCACCCGCCCTCCCTCCCTCCCTCCCTCCCTCTTTCTCTCTCTCCCGCTCTCCCTCTTCTCCCGCCCTCAAAGAAAGTAACATAAAATTCTGCACATGACTAAACCAACAAAGAGAAAGGATTTACTAAATCCCCTGCATTACAAATGAAGAAAAAGAAGGTTGCAAAAGACACCTTAGCTGAGCGGTAGACAGTTCCAGAGGTGGGCTGAAGATCACCAGATATCAGCTTAAGTATGGTTGATTTTCCAATACCAATGAGCGTCCAACCACTGGAATAGTATGATATATGCTGATATTATGGAAACGATAAAAATTAGTAAAATATATAAATACTTACTGGCAATACGACTGTCCAGACCGATACCAAAGTTCAAATTCTTAAATAAGAGAGGACCTCCAGGGTAACCAAATGGATACGTCACTGTAATAGAATCACAAGAAACTACTTATCAAGAACATAAAGTAGACATAAACAAAAAGTAAATTTACATAAATGTGAGCCAATGTTCCTTCTATACTGAAAGATGCATCCATCATTTGCATACAGAATGTGTCAATGCTATGACACATCATTTACGTAAAACTTTTTCATTTACGTGATTAAAATTCTTCTCAAATATAGTTAATAAAACTACAAAAGAAGAAATATAAAATGACAGAAACTAAGGAAACATACTAGAATTCATCCTAAGCTCATTATAACCAACCTGAAACTTATAATTGCGGCCTGGTCTATCGCCTGGAGTGGGGAATTCGAACTTGTATCTGCACATGATGAATAAGTGAATATAACTCTAGATGGACACACAATGAAGCGAAATAAAGGCGGATTTGTATGCATACTCTGGATCATTTACGATTGATTCCACATTACCCATCCTATCCAGAGCCTGAGAAAAGAGTAAATCGATGTTAAGTATACAATTTGAACTTATAAAGAAACATGAAAATGATCATCATAAAAACTGATTCTAAATTAAAGCACGGACCTTTATTCTTGATTGAACAAGTGATGCTCGCTAGCATTGTATCGGAATTTATCGATGAATGCCTGTGTGTAAACAGAAACATATGTTATACAATAATTTAGATCTGTATGTTTTCTTCAAATAAAGTGATTCAGGAAGCTCTGCTTAATTTTAGCATATTCAAAATGGAAACCTAAGGTCAGACACTTAGACTATCATAAGTGAGATTGTTAATATGGTATAAGCAAGGATGAGTGAAGATAAAAATGCTCATACACTACTGGTATGAATTAAATGTGCAAGCATCAATCGATAGCCTTATTTTATCTCTACAGCTTCCTCAAAATTTTAAGCCTTCAGATGATCTTAGGATTCTTTGAGGCTCATTAGATTACCCAAGAGATTGAGCTCTCTGATGTTTCCTTTTTATCATACTCTACAGGATCTCACCCTGCAGGTTTTCTAATACCTATCTTTTTATAATGTATCCATGAGTTGATCAGATTCAACCTAGTTTAATGAAACGATAGGATGTGAATGTTTCAAGCTCAATATGTCTTTAAATGCTGCACACTGAAATAAAACAAACCTGACTATGAAATTCTGAGATCCGAAATTTATCAGATGAAACATCTGATTACGTTCCTCTGATTTTTGATGGGAGAATAAAGTAATGAGAGGATCCTTTTGTTCTTGCGCATCTGGCGACGGATATGGAGGAGCCGAATTCCGCTGAAGATCTGAGTATTCCTCTGGCTGCTTCTTCGGTGGAGGTTGATGACGAGATCCCTCCTACAACGTATGGTCCCCAACGCTTCAGCTGAATGCGCGATGTGCGGAGCATTTCCGGAAGATCATGCACTATCTTCATCAGATGCCCGGTTGCTCAAGCGGTCTGGATGTTGACCAGATTTGTCCGCTCCAGGCAACCCTCGCTGGAGGTTTTATGGAGATCCATGGCGGACGGCCCTACCCGGAGGAGGACAGATTGGCAACTTCTGTATGCCACGCTATGGGTCCTATGGACTCATCGAAAACGAGGTCATTTTTCGGGTCGCACTCCATCCGCTGACGCCGGGTCCGTGCACGAAGCAGGGGACTAGTGAACTCATGGAACCGAGTTGGCTCTTAAGCCTATCGTGTCTTTGTAACCCCTATAGCTTCTAACCATGTAGCGTTTTAGCCATTTGAAATGACAAACGTTCCATTTGGTGGACCCTTCTTTCTCTTGTTCATAAAATAAAGTAATGAGAAATAGCAAGCTGCGTACTTGATGCTCTAACTAGCTAAATGATAAACATTTCCAGGAAAGGTCGGTCTGAGGGAAGAAAAAGAGGATCACCTGCAATCAGTGGTCTGCCCAGTATATGAGAAACATTTACTCAATGTGTAAACTCATGTCCCAAAGGATCATTTCTTCCCCTTTTTACGTCCCTCTAAAAACAGAGTTATAAAAGGACTTTCCACATCATGGACGATGCTGTCCTTTGAAGCCTCCTTCCCCCAAAAAGATAACCTCGTCACAGTGTAGCCAAATCTCATAGAACCCTTAAAAGCCTTACCTGCTCCACTGGCCTGCATAAGACTCCAGATAGGCTCCCAGGAAGCCTCAGCTGATGAGACGCATATGAGCTCTAGCTTCTCACTTGTTTCGACGGCCTTCTCTTGGTTTTCTTATCTGCTCTGCTTTCGTGTCTACTCAAAGCGTATCATAATCACCTTTGTATGATGTTAACTTTTTGTCTTTACGCAGTGAATCACGTCTGTAACCACCTAAAAACATTTGCAGTGTGATTTTGAACTACGGTTTAGAAAAACCATGTTTCATTGGTTTCAAGAAACTAAAAAACATGGTACCGTATTCAGGAATTCCCTGGCATGGGAAACAACTATAAAAGTCTTCGGCCACTTCACGAGGTAAAAGTCTCAAACAGAGCACTGCATGAAGATCAAGATGGTTCTGAAGAAAACCAAAAATTAATTTAAATGTTTGAAATTAAGTTAAACTATTTTTCTTTTGATGGAGTGCGATGGGTTCATCAATAGCAACAAATCAGGCTCAACAAACAAAGCACGTGCCAAGAGCAATTCTCATTCTCCAACCGCAGAGAATCGCTTCTTGTGAGAGTTTCAGTTGCATTTCGGGAGTGAAAACCTCAGTCCCTAGAGAAATTTAACCATCTAAAATTAGTCACAGAAATGAAACAACAGGAGTGGGATTTTGCGAGAGATCGTCACCCGGCGCGATTCCAGGCTTCTGCAAATTGAAAGGTGCGCCTGAAAATACTGACAACGGCACCTGCATGGTACCCCTATTTAGTGTTGGTCTGTGTGAAAAACCACCAGTACCCCTGTGCCTCGTATTCTATTTTCTCTAAAGATAGGGTCATCCCCCTTACTTGTTTACACAAACCCCATTGCATGGGATCCAAAGGACTAGATTCTAAAAGATTCACTGACCATAATGTTCACTAAAAGTAATCCTGTTAAATATTCTCAGGATGTCAAAAAGTAAAAGATTCTAGATAAAAGCCATTTATCTGTATATATATATTGAAATGCTAGAAAACAATATAGTTTAATGCCTCTGTCTGCAGATCACTCTGCAGACATCAGTTACCAGGAAAACGTGGGAATGCATTTCATGGAATGTTGCCATATACTTGAAATGACTTCATGCAAATCTGAAGAGAGGGAGGGATGCACCCCAAACGGTTCCCCCAAAACTTCATGCAAATCTTGTAAAAGTATTTGGGCTGTCCAAGCTTGTAGAATTACAAGGATACTTCAAACATTAAAAATAAAGATGTTGTATCTATACATCTGCACCGATTTTAATATAAAGCTTCAATAGATCTGACATGAAATAAGGACAAAGGTAATTATGAATGGCATAAACCTAGTATAAAGGGAAATTGGAACTACACTGTAAGATAGTTAAACGACTGATAACACAACTGCGAAAAGAGTAACACAGACCAAAGACACTACCGCCAAGAATAGAAGCTGCACGAGACTCAGCCGAGTCAGCATCAATGTACTCCAGCCTCTTGTATATCTCTTGAAGCCTCTTCGAGAATGTCTCTTTATCTGCTTTCCCATCAAATTCTAGATCTCTCTAAATTGAAATATCAAAATTGGAATATCAAAATTGGCATGTGACATAAAACAAGAAAGCTTTATTCTTCAAATATCACTCGAAACCTGCAACGAGAGTATATGAGCTTCTTCCTCCAACAGCTGAGTCCTCTCAATATCTGAATCAAGAACACACTGCAATGCAGTTGTGTCATCACCAACAACTTCCTGTTCGACATGTAATATCTGACAGTTCTTTGGGATACCATCAATGGCATGTAGTGCCATGTGCCTGAGAAGAGAAGTCTTTCCAGTACCATTCCGTCCAACAAGACCTGAAAGTAAATTAATCAAATAATCATTATATCTTGGAAAAGAAGAACATCAAAGCCAACTTACCATAGTGTCTACCAAACGAAAGAGTTAATGACGCATCACTGACTGAGATCGCGACCACCAACAGTAATTGTAAAGTTTTCCATGTGGATATCTTTTATAGATCCTCCTCCACCCCCATCATGTTTCACAGATACTACAGGCAACCCTGCTCTAACAGCCTCCCATTTCTGCAAAGATGAATTTGAAATTGTGCCTACATGAAACAAAAAGATCATGGAAATGATAGAACACAGACAGAAATGCATAATCATAGATATCAAATATGATATGCAGATGAAAGTCACTCTCTCTGCCGTTCGTCCTTTCTCTTTTTCCTTTTTCAATCTTAATCGATCGCGCTCAGATAGAAGAGGACCATCCGTCAGTTCAACTTGCTTTTTAGGCACGACTTCTTCATCCATTCCATCAAACATTCGTACAGGATTCACAAGACTCCTCACTGCCAATTTCGGCTTCATTAGACCATGCTTTCCAACTTTGTCAGAGATCTTGTTACAGGCCTATATTAAATTCAAAAATGACAGAGTACCGATTTAGCAGGATTAAACACTCCAATAACTATACTGAAATACACATAAATATCACTGTAGCACCAGCGTTTTTACAAAAAGAAAACATATTACATGAATTTTTCGTCGCTAATTGGGAAGGAACAAATAAATTATACAGGATATATATTCAAACGGTTACACATCTGCATTAGATTAAAAAATAACAAACTATGCATTTAAGGATGAAAACTCCATTACTTATACAGTAACACACATAAATATAACTGTAGCACCTGCTGGCACAATAGAAAACACATAAGATGAAATTCCCTCCCAGATAAGCAAAGTTTTATTCAAGGTATTAAAGGCAAAAGGACTCGAAAGAAGAAGGAAGATTCGTAAATATGCACAAAACTTGACCAAAAATTTTACTCGATTATCTGGAAAATCCATCAGAATGATTGCTCACCGAGCGACATTCTTCATAATCCGGGACACATCCAGATTCGACGAGAAGCTCTCCGAGAGCCTCGACGACGCCCTCTCCCCGTCGACGCCGAAATCGAAATCCTCGTCGGCGAGTACGTTGATGATGTAGTCGACTATCGGCGTGTCCACATCCAGAAGATTCCGACCAAGCACCTCGTGGACAACCGCGCTCACCACGGCCGTCATTGCCGAACACCTATCTCTCTCTCTCAAAGATTCTGAAGAAAAAAAGCTGGTTTTGAGTTTTAAGAGGGCCAGTGGGGGATTCAAGATAAAAAGAAATGTGCTATAACAGAGGCCTTGTAAATATTAGTCAGTTATGCCATTTTCAGTTCCTCTTAGTCAGTTTCTTTGTTTTAAAGGAGGTGTTAGCACTATTGGATATGGGTTTATGAGAATCTTTTTCTAGATCTTTTCTTCCTTATCTTTGATTCTACACTAGAAGATCTAAGGACCATTGATTTTTGGGTTTTGTGAGTATCCCAATCAGGAGTCCTAAAAATTTTCCATTTTTGGCTTCTAGAGGGAGCTTCAATACTCAAGTCTCATTTGTCAATGGTTTTATAGGTTTGTATGCCCCTTGTCCTTTGTTTCTTTATCTTCTCCCTTGTTTCTTCTAGAGGAGGCTTTTGATATAAGAACTAAGTGAAGTTGTCGCTCTGGATTCGGATTTTTCTCCTCCTCCTTTTTGTTGCATACTTTGTATTGATACTCGTGTGGAATCTTCTTCTTATCTTCCTATGTCTCTCTCTCCTAATCTTCATGAGTGCTAAGAGAGAAGGGGGATTGGATTTCAACATCATGTTTCATAACTCTAGGAAGGCTTCATGAGGATCTTCAGGGGTTGTCCTTTTTCATAAATCGTATCCTCTTTTTATCCTTAAGGATCTTAAGGATCTTCATCTCCATTCATTTCACATTCATGAAGAAATCGCTTCATGGATACGATTGTCCAATGAGAAGTTCTAAAGATATTATTTGGTGCAAGTGATTATGGGTCATGAAAATTCCTAAATCAACTCTCAATAAAGGTTGAATTATTTGTTGCATTTTTCAACCTAATCAGTGGAGGATTAGGTTGAAAATGCGACAATCCTCTATGTAGGAGGATCCAATCTTAAATTAACTCAATTAATTCAATTATAGCCATGTGATTGGTACAGTCCTTTTGATAAATAACCAAGCTAGCAAGTACAAGCTTCTATGGCTCTCAAATCACGCATCACAACATTACTGAAAATCATGAGCACAAGGCCCTAGCCGTGACAATGTTACAAGCTTTGGGGTCACTCACACACAAGCATAGCCCTTGGCATGGGGTCATTAAAGCATGTCCCCTTATTCTCCTTACTCCTCACACTTCTCCTAGACTTTCTTGTTTTCCCACCACAAATAGAACCCCTCTCCTCCAATTTCTCTCTCTCTCTCTCTCTCTCTCTCTCTCTCTCTCTCTCTCTCTCTCTCTCTCTCTCTCTCTCTCTCTCTCTCTCTCTCTCTCTCTCTCTCTCTCTCTCTCTCTCTCTCCCTCTCCCTCCTCCCTCCCTCCCTCACACACTAGTGGATCACTCCCACCCTCTTCTCTCTCTCTTCTTGAAGTAAATTTCTTCTTTCACCTTGCGGTAAAACCCCTCCCCCAACATTCTCATCATTAATAGAAAAATCCCTTGCTTCTTTTGAAATGGAATGCTCTCCCACTTTCCTCTCTCCTTTTACTATTGCATAATCCCTTCCACCTCTCATTTTCTCTATCTTGAGATCTGAGGTCAATAAGCCTTTATTCTATCAAAATATCGAATGCAACACAATACATTTAAGCCAAAAATTCAAAACACCAAGGCACAAAGAATTGATGATCCAATTATCTAGCATAGATTAGAATCCACACTTATATTGTTCACTTGACTCTATTTTTAGAGTTTTGAAGTGTCTGCCTCTAGTAGCATTTATTTAGAGTCATTAGACAATTGGATCTCTTCTTAAATGGTCCTCATCAAGAGAGAACTAGAAGAAAGGAAAGAATTTGCACGAGGGTTGCATGGGCATCTTGTGTTGTGGTTGTTCTCCCTTATTAATAGACATTGGGTGAGTAAAATTTTCACAAAACCCTCATAATTATGTTCTATATACACTAAACGCATACAGAACGTATGTGTGTGACTCGCGACACGGTAGAGACTGCGAGGCCGTTCCTCAACAGACGTGAACCGTGCACGTGCATCATTCTAAACTCACCAATAGAAATAATCACGAATTTAGGATTATAGTACTGAATAAGTGTCGATTCCACAGAGAATTAAGATATAGAAACTCTTTTGAAATTCGATCAAATGGGACGGTTGAACTGAGATTAGAAACTCAGGGAATTTCGATAGATATAGAAAAGATAACTCAAAGAAAAATCCACTGAATCAAAAATCATCAAAAATTTGGATCAAGATTCAAGGAGAAATCAATCGAGCATTAGTGCAGAATTTCCTGAACGTGAAGAGAGAAACCATTAAATCTAAAATTTGACTAATTCCACTATTCGACTAAAAATATAATATTCCCAGGAAGAAAGATGAGGAGGAAAACACTAATTATAAACCTGAGATAGCGTCGAAATGCTCCAATTGATTGCTTCGGATCAAAGGGCTTTTCTCATTCTACGTACTCAAAGACGATCGGCAAGTATCTGCAAGAATCTATCCCTATTCTCTCCACTCAAATCTCATTTTCAAAAACTCTTTGCCCGCGGAAATTGATCTAAAAGTGAAGGGAGACAAGAGACTCAAGGATTGAAATGTCTCAGCAGCTTCGATTACCGGAAGATCCTAATGCTTTATGCATCACAAAGAACATGTGTATTTATAAAGCTTAATCGGGCGTGGCTATTCGAGGTTTGGCTCTTCATCTTCAATCAACGGCTCAAATGAAACGCTGGATGCAAATACTGCTACTCAAGTCGCGCCATTTGATCAAAGATGGAGCGCTCGGGATTTCACCTCACGCTACGATGAAGAGGCTGGTTAAGCATATCACTGCTGGATTCTTCTACCTCGCATTGAAGTGCCCCTGCCTTTGTCGCATTCCCCTTCATCTCTCTCCAGTTCTCCCTCCTTGACATTCTTTCTGTCCTTTCCATCGCTTGTCTCTCTTATTTAATGCCCATATTTTATTTCCAATTTAAAGTTGATTTCTTGTCTTATCTCTTCTGTTTAATGCCCATTGGCTCCATTTCCAACATTCATTTAATATTGATTTCCTGCCACTATAGAAGGCCAGATATGCTTGATGAATCTCTAAAAGAGGGGGGGATGAGAGAGGGAGAAAGACTATGATTTTGATATTTGTGGATGTCAATTGAGTTTTTACTATTGTTTTCTCGAGATAATTGAATTAAGTAGGAACTCACATTAAATCTTTTCTGGGATATATTGGAATTATGATTTGAATATGCTACACATTATACATTACAGAGTTGTTTTTCACAAGAGACTCAACAAAAATCCCCAACAAAATTGGATGCGAGTCAACAAAATCGCCAACAAAATTGCACTTTTCCAACAAGTCTTCAAGAACTCTCATTCTTTCTCTCCCTCAATTATTCTATCATACATTATCGAATCATTGACACTGAATGTTTAAATTGAAGGTTTATCTAGAATTAAAATTTGCGCTAATGAATGTGTTAATGAGTTATGTTTGTTCCTTGGACATAATATCAATTTATTTTTATTCTATAAATATCAAAAGATATTTGATGCTTCCAAGTTGTTTGACTTTGTTTTTGTAAGTTCTACTATGTTGTATGATTATGATTATTATACTAGATGAAATCTTAGATTGACATCAAAGCTTCTTGTAGTAGAAAATGAATTATTGGATGGTATCAAAAAGGTATTTTTATGATATTGGAAACATTTGCTTGAATTCATTATGCTCTAGTAAAAAGTAGTCTTCTCAATCTTCTATCATGGAGTTTATTCCTCAGGCCAATGGGTGCATGAAGGAGTCCAATGCGATAGCAATTGAGGGGACCAAAACCACTAAATTTATAGCCCTGAATAAGGATGGATTTCACAACCTCCCATCACAATGGTTGAGACCATCATCAATTTCTACAATCTCATTTACACATCTTTCTCATAACGCAACTCTCCCATGATCACCTAGTGAATTCCATGGGATGACATTTCATGGGGATGTTTGGCCCACTAGAAACCAGTTCCAAAATCTCCCTCATGCGCTACATACAATGACCATCTAGTCAACTATACATAAAAACATTATGAGCTCAAACCCCATTATTATGACTTAAATCATATGATTCAATTTCTTATACATCAAAATGAAAACATAGGACTGCAACAATTTTCACTGCACTTGGACTAGAAAGCAACGCACATACTACAAATAATCTAAAGATGAAAGACATATGACTAGTATGGATGTGTAGAATGGAAATTTTATATTATGTGATTCAAAATGTAGACATTTCCAATGCATCATGCTTTTATGGAGAGTGAACATTCAAAATGGATATATATATAATTTAACTTTTAAAAATATTCACAAGTCCACAACCAAGAGGATCAAATATAAACTCCCACTTGGAAAGGTGTCACTCTTTCTGACAGGAGAGAATACCCATATGAGTGGTATGATTTATATGTAGGCATCAAGCCTTTTGGTTAGAGTAGGATCCACAATCAACGAGTTTGTTCCAATATGCAGTGTATGCACTACGTCCCTCTTTTTGAATCATTTCCTTGAAAACTAAGTACTTGATGTCTACATGATTGAGATTTGGTCAATACTCTATTATTATTGGAGATATGGTCTCATTCCATATCATAGTATATCTTTAAAGGTTTTTCTATGTGACTCTAAAATTCTCAGTCTAAGAGACAAAATTCCTATGCCATAATCCTTTAATCGTAACTCTATGTTGATTCCCCTTGAATATTGGCATCTAACTAATTCAAAACTAGAATGAATGATGATACAATTGGAGATAAATATGTACATACATGCAATCTTTAGCCCTTTGCATGTAACACGTTACTCTTTCTGCTATCTAGGGATAAATTCTTAGATTTCTCGGGCATCTACCTAGAATCCCAATTATGCATATGTTTTCTATTTACAAATTTGGGCATACATCATACTTCCAACAACATATGTGTTAGGACCTTTGTACATTTATTTGGCTTCGTTGATCATTTATAGGGCATTGGACTTGAACAAAAGTTTATATCTCCTCTTGCTACTATGATATTATCTTTATGGTTTGAAATTTTCCATCTTGAACCTTTTTGAGAGCTTTCTCAATATAGGTCTTTGTGAGTAGTATATAATTTTGAGTACAATCTTAGTGTGCATGTTTCTGTATTCCTAGTAGAAATGAAGTTTCTTGAAGATCCTGCGTCTCAAAATTCCAATATAAATGATTTGATTTCACTTAATAGGCCCATAAGGCTTTTCTGGTAAGAAAAATGTCATCCACAAACAAAACCAAAACTATGTACATACTCCCATTGAACTTATGGTGTACACAATCATCAAATTTATTCATCTCAAAGCCAAATGAAATTATGAATTGATGAAATTATGTATACCATTTACAAGAAGCTTGCTTGAGTCCATATATGGATTTCTTCAATTTGCAAGAAAACTCTTTTGAATTTTTAGACTTCACATTTTTTCAATGTATTATGTCTATATTTTTATTTAAATGTTCCCATTGAGAAAATCAATCATTTAGTATCAATTTGATGAATCTTAATATGCAACAAATGCCATTATTATTCTAAAATAGCCTTTTGTTGAAAGTAGAGTAAAACGTCTCTTCATAATCAATGCTCTTCTTTTGTATGTGAAGATGATCTTAATATCTCTTCTTATTACCTTGTGATAGAGTGCATTGTCAAACAATCCTCTTCAAAAGCAACATCCCTAAACTTAGCTCCCCCACAAGCTCATCATCCTTTAAGAATTCAAAATTACTTGTCTTAGAAACAAAAATTATTGGTGAGATCATACAAATTTTACCCCATTGATCATAGAGTATCTGAAAATGAGATAACTTACTACTTGAGGTGAGTTTCCTTTTCATTAGGCCTAAAACGTTTTGCCTCTACATGAGTACCCCCAAACCCATAAATACCTTAGATTAGGGTTTCTACCATCCAAAAGGATATAAGGGTTAATCATTGTCTTTTTCAAAACTATATTTATCAAATAAGCTGATGATTTCATTGCTTCACATCAGAGAGCTTCAACCAAAGAAGTTTGATTAATCAAGTTTCTTGCCATGTCTTCGAGTGTTCTATTATTTCTCTCAGCAAAAACATTCATGCTTTGAGATTCTGAGCATAGTGTATTGAGAAACAACCACTCACTCTTCTAAGAATTTAGAAAAGGGTCATGGGCAATGTTTAAGCCATCATGTCTACCATAGTATTCACCACTATACTAAGATCTAATGGACTTGAGTCATTTGTTGAGGTGATTCTTAACTATTGCCTTATAGCTTTTGAACATGTACAATGACTAATAATTTCATAGATGAGGCAAAAGTATCGATATTGAAAATAATCATCAATTAATGTGATAGAGTATTTCTAGCCATTCCAAGGTGTCATAGATGTTAGCGTTA
>JAHCZF010000110.1:0-18825 GCA_024174645.1 Lemna minuta
AAGTGTTTGAAATCAAGATTTTATCAAAAGAATAGAGAGAAAATTGCCTCTGAATGTCCAATTTTGTCTTCAAAATTGCGAAATGAAAAGCCCTTGATCTGGAAAATCAATTGGATCAATTTGGACATGAATTTGGGGTTAGATTCATGCGTTTCATCCTAATCTTTTGTCTTTTATCATTATATTTTAATTTCGAATCGTAGATTAGGATAATTTTTTATTTAATTTCAATTTTCTCTCTCCTCGCGAGCAATCTTCTACTTAATCTTTGCTCTTTGATTTCTCCGCGAATCTTGATCCAAATCGAGTGATTTTTGATTCCATGGATTCGTGCTTGAGTTCTCTTTCTAAATATACTAAAATCCCTAATTTCTCACCAATTCATAGTTCTATTTGATCAAATTTTGGAAGAACACCTCAAAATATCTTTAATTCTCTATGGATTCGACCCTATACTCTTTCATTCATGATTATAATCTAAATTGGTGAGTTTGGAAATTATTTTTGACATATCTCCGTGTTTATTTGATAACCTCGCGGGATTCATCTCGTAAACTCCCCCATCAAGGCTCATGGCATAAATTGGTTGGGAGGTTCTATGCAATTTCAAGGCAGTTAATTTTAGACAAATAGGCTTCCCAATTAGTCATAAAGAATGATGAATATCCTTGAGAAATGGAGAGGTATCCCAAAAATCATGTTTCAAGTCAATCGACGAGGCTGATGGTTTGCACCCAAGTACTCTAGTTTGCTCCGGATGGTCCTACACATATTTGTGTTGGTTAAGAATCATGAGCTTTATATGGTCTCTCATATAAGATCAGAACATTCCAATCAGCTCTCGATTGAGCATAAATTATTATCATTGAAAATGTAAATCACACGATTGAGTGAGTGACCTTACAATGAGTGAAACGTTTTTAGTCAAGAAACACTCCAACTAAGCTTCCCATATTCAGTGTAATTTTTCCACCAAAGTGGTATGCTTAGTTTAATATGGCAATATCAAGATGGTCTTTTGTTCAAGAACATATCAAGGGGGTAGAGATGATCAATCATCTCTAGCTATTTCCCACCAGCTTGTTCTACAATAGGCATAGTGGAAGCTGGGAGTAGCTCAACATAAACAAAAGTTAAGCAACTCACTTATAAGGCAACATCTACTAGGAATGTAGAAAGTAAGCCAGTAGAAGAAGACATGCTTTATTTGTAGAACTGAATGTTCAACATTCAAATTACTTCTAATCCCTTTTTATTGAATCCATGGAATCAATAATAAACTTTGGTAAATACCCTAAAATTATCAAAAATCACAAGAACATGTTTTAGGGTGATCATGAAAACTCTTGGCTGCTGAGATCTCATGTAGGGCCACAATGGTGAGAATTGATGAAATTGGTTGTTTGGCGCTAGTTGTTGTTGTACAAAAATTTAGATAACAAATTTGTATCATCTCACTTATTATAAGGGTGAAGTAAGGGTTGAATCCTCAGAAGCCCTATGAATTAAGATCAATCACTTCTTGACAAAAGAGATACTTACAAAGGGAAGACAGGTAAGTTATGGAAAAATGTAGATGGATGAGATGATGAGTAAGGTATTAATGAGATATATATATATTCATATCTATTTGTATAGTTTATAATAAAGATGAGAAGAAGAGTAGGGATTTAATGAAAAGATGAGGAAAGATGAATGAGAAAAATAAAAACCAGAAACTATTAAGAATAAAAGTATCGATACACTATCCATGAAAAGGAATTACGAAGAGAAATTTATAGGCAAATCTTCACACAAAGCCCCCTTACTTGATAATCATAGATTAGGTGATAGCAGTCTATTCCGATCTCAATTCTCTCTGATCTTGGCTTACTATGAAAATCAAACAAAGCCATGATTGGGCCTTGATCCTCTCCTTGTACGTCGATAGCCTATGATAGAGAACCAAAAATAAATTAGGAGAGAGAGCTTAGGCTTTTTATTTGGTAGTTTTTCTTTAGGGTTAAAGCATAAAAGGATGGATAAAATCTCCAGGATGTCCAAGGAGTATGATTACCTCTTAAAGGAGTACAACCTTACCCCTTAAAGTTGGTGCCCAATCATGAAAGAAGCATTGTGCAGTCGTCTAATACACATGTCCACACGTCAAAATTAAAATCACACAAAATAATTTAAGATTAATTAGGATTAATTTAGTATAGATCTGAGTAAGGGTCAAATCCACAAAGAATTTGGATGTGTTCTTAAGATGTTTTAAAATATGATAAAATTGGATGATTAATTGAAATGAGAAATTATAGAATATATTTAGAAAGAAGATCAATTCACTAAATCAAATTGGATTTATAACTGTAAAGAAATCATAGTGCAAAGTAAGAGATAGAAAATTGCTCATGAAGCAAGAGAATATGATAAAAGTTATTGAAATTCAGCTAACCTAAGCTTTGAAATTAAAATCTAACGTTAAATGACAAAGTATTAGGAAGAAAACACAAAATCATTGCTAGATCAAGGCTTTTTCATTATGCAATTTTGAAAATAGAACTTTAGAGTTCAACAATTATTTCTCTCCATTCTCTTGACAAAATCTTGTTATCAAGCACTCCTTGGATCTGGAAATGAGTCTAGGAGAATGAAAGATTTAAGAGATTCAAGGATTGAGCTATCCAAAAGGTCTTATTTTTAGATCTAAGAATGTGTCTATTGTTGAAGAGAGAAGTCTAAATATAGTGAAATTTGTGTGTGGCCATTACTGGATTGTCGCTTCATCTTCAATCAACAGCTCACCATGAAATGTTAGGAATTTAAATCAATTTGGTGAAGTTGTGAATATTAGATTTGAGATGGAACATTGAGATTTTGCCACATAGATGTGTGAAGATGAGATCATTGGTAGATTTCACTGCGTTAGATCTTGCCATGTAAAGTCAGGAAGCCCGTTGGGTACAATAAATATGGTTGTTATAAATCCCCTAATGGACGGTTCAGAACTCTCGACACTTAGCGAATGGTCGGCGCTGTGAAGCAATTTATGCGGTCGTTAAAACACACAAGCGTTGATCCGACCAAGAATTTATAATTACTGAACTCACAATGACAAATATATAAAATCAAGTATAGTGTAAGTATCGAGGTAGATCCATAGAGAGCACGCGAATTGACTTTGCAATCGCGTGAGTTGACTTGGTCAAACTTAGGTTAATTAGGGTAAAAGTGATAATGATATATAGTCTATAGAAATGATCTAAACTATATGAAATAAGATATTTTAAGACTTTAGAAAACTGATTGTAAGAAGAAATGTCAAAAGTCAAGGTCTAAGCATTGACTTTGACCAATAGTTGACTTTTTGAAAATCAGGGAATACAAAGAGCTTAAAATATTACAAAAATTATCTTTAAAGAAACTAGAGAGAAAATAGAATTTATTGATATAAAATTTGTGATTTTCAGATAAGAATTGAGGTTTATTATGAGTTATTGTAAAGTCAAAGATAAGAGAAAAATCTTGAAATGAGCTGCTGGTGAAAATCTTCAAATTGACTAGCAAGAGCAGTATCCAATTTTGAATTAATATATCAATAAAAAGATAACAACCAGAGGATTCCAAAGACACTAAAATTTTTAAATTCCAATTTATATTTTAAGAGTAATTAATCCTGCAAGTCAACGCCCAAATTCGGATTGATAATAGTAGTTGGTCTAACGTTAAATTGGGGGTCAGTGATATGAATTTTGTAATTTGTGTTATCCATGGAAAGGCGATGAAAGAAGAAATCAATGAAATTAGAATCAAGTGATTAGGAGTTAAGATCAGGGAGATATTCTTATTTTAAAATTAGGAAAAATTCAAACCAAATTTGGACGAAAATGAAGAACAAAACGACTTTTAAAGCAAAATTAACAACCTAAATCTAATCTAAACACAAATTACCGCAAGAAGAACGATTGATTCACACTACTAACCCAATTGCCATGAAGATTTGGCTTCATTTCACGTGGATTTAAGAGGATGCTCGGTTTCATGGCGGACGTTCGGCGTTCAAGGGAGAATTAGATCGAATCAATAGATTAATCCACGATGAATCTTGCCCTCCATCGGATCGCGATTGAGTCTACAGTACGGGGAATCGTGATGAACTCCAAGATATGCATTGAAAATTGTAATTTCTTCACGATCCATAGAGTTGGGAATGCAATGTAAGAACATCGGTATTTATAAAAGAAATCTCCGCGAAAATGCGAGAGGCAGATTCGATCGATAAAAGCTTGGTTGAATCATGAGTATTCATGAGATGAGCCATGATCCCACGTGCGGGCGACGTTACTCCTTACCATTTGCCCATCCGATTTCAATCGGACCTTTGTGTTGCCTCCACGCGTCGCCCCACGATGCGCGAAAGCGCTCTTAATCTCACGCATCGTGTTTATACATGATCGACAATATTTAGTGCACGTGCTCCACATTGATGATCGGGTGGACCCAAGTCCACCGCATCGACACCACTTCATTTGATGCGCTCACAATTGTAGCGCTGCGGCATTGCGATGTGTCAGCTACAAATAAATTTAAGGCATAACACTCAAACGGAGAAAATGTCCGGAAACTTCGCGTATATGAAGCTGGGGCAAAATAACGCCCTTGCGTTCCTAGCCCAGCTATCAAACCGGGCCTACTAACTTGTGGGCCCTTCACTATGACCCTCACTAGCCAACCAAGCACACAGTAGCGTGGTTCAGTGGCCCCTACCACGCATCCGCGCCTCCTCCCGCGCCACCTAGGCACCAAACACACAAAAGATAAAGATATAAAATCAAATGTGTGTAAATATCAGGTCGATCCACGAGACGGGGTTGACTTTAATTGTAGAGTTGACTTGGTCAAACTTAGGTTTAAAATAGGTTTTAAAAAGTAAAAATAATATGTGATGAATAGAAATGATATAAATAGACTAAATAAGAATTTTTAGAGGGTGAATCTCGGATTTGACGGAGAAAAGTCAAAAGTCAAAGTCAAAGCATTGACTTTGACGTCTGTATTAGGTGTTTTGTAAAATCAGAGACTAAAAAGGTGTCAAATGATTATAGAAAATTATATACTTAGAAGCTAGAGAAAATGAAATTTATTGATATAGATATCGTGATTTTTGGATAAGAGAAATGGATTTACTATGAATTATTAAAATCAAATATCAGAAATTCAACGCAGAAATGAACACCTGAGAGAAAATCTTCAAATTGTTCATTCAAATAAAATCCAAATCTTGAAATTTATATATAAATGGAAAGCTAAGAACTGGAGGAATCTAAAGACACCAAAATGATTGAATTACGATTAGTAAATTGAAAAGTAATTGACCTAGAAAGTCAACGTTTGAATTCTGAGAAGAATAGACAATGCTCGGTCAAACATCAATTGAAGGGTCAAGTGAACTCAGAATTTGGCGAATTTTTCTATCACAGAGGATTGATGAAAAGAGGAACCGAATGAATTCAAAATCGAGAGATTTGGAATTATAATTAAGAGAGATATCATATTTTCAAAATCAGCAATTTTCGGACAAATTTGGGAAAATGAAGAAAACTAGAACTAATTTGGAAAATTAAAGATCTATACCTAATTAAAACTCAAATTACCTCTTGATAATCAATCGAATCTCACTACTAACTTGGTGCCGCAAGAATGGGCTAATTCCACATACATTTGACGAATTTGCTCAGATTTTCTCAACGGACGTTGGAATTCAAGGTGAGGTCGATGAAATCAAGGAGGAATTCGCAGTCAATCCCGCTCAATTTAGCCGCAGGTGAGTCCTAAACACAAGGAGATCTGCGAAGAACTTAAGATTTTGCTCCAAATTTTATGGTGGCTTCACCCGAATCAATCAAAAGTTAAAGAACAAAGGAGAGATGCATCGTCTTTTTAAAGGGAAATTTTGCCGGATTTTGCGGCCGTTTGATCCGATCGGGATGCTGATTAGGGGCCATGATTTCATGTCATTGGCCCACCAAGGTGGGGAGATCGTGTGCCACTCTTTCGCCACGTAAGGCCATGATCTCGGCTCAGCCGAGCCACGATCGCGGGTGATCGAGCCTTGATCGCGGGCGATCAAATCACGATCTCGGTGCGATGAGCTGCGATCGAACCGCGATCTGTGCCCAGCTATCCATGGCTTGCCACCCGTTCGATCTTGCGAGATCGTAGTCCGTTCGATGGGAATCGAAACTCTCAGGCCTTCCCACGCGTCTTTAGAGTGAGCCAAAGTCTCAACAGATGTGGCCATTCGATGTTGATCAGTCTCTGTAGAAGCCACGTGTTTCCGCGTTGAGTTGAGATTGCGATCGCGTTGATCATCTGTGAATATTGGTGCCGCCCAGGCCGCCACATGTCACCGTCCTAGCTTCACTTAAAATCTATTTCACGCCTGTGCCCGGATTACTTGATTGCGTGGACTCGGGTCACGCGTCTCTGTCGTCTGACCGAATCCAACGCTTAGCTGTGCGTCCACGTCGCTGCCCATTAGAACCGTGTAGAGACATAGTTGCACACAGGAAGAAAAAAAAGCAAGGAAGATGAGGTTAGCTGGGGCGGTTTCGCACTATTAAAGTTCTTTGTCATCTGCAGGCCCCTGTGTGGGCTCTTCTTCTGCCTCCACCCGTGGCGCCCCTCACGAGTGCCCGGTGTGCTCCTGCCCGTGTGCTCCTGTCGCCATGTAGCTCACCGCGAGGCCCTTGCAGCCTGCCACGTGGCCTTGCGTGCCGCGTCGCATGCGTGGTCAGGTGTGCCACGTCGGCTACGCGCCATGTCAGCATCGAGGGCTGTGGACCAAAATAACCCCTTTTTCCATGATTTTAATAAGAAAAAATCAATTCAAAATAAGATAAAGAATTAGAAAAAAAAACATAAACTTGGAAATTATAACTTTAAATTTATAACTCCTTTAATCAAAATTTTTTCTCCATTGGATAAAAATTTCTTCCTTTTAATATCATGACATCTAAAATATACTTTTAAAAAAAGAAATTAAGATGAATTAAAAATTAACTTAACTCATTTATTAAATTGTATTAATCAAGATTTTATAGTACAATTATCTTTCAAAACATACACTAAAGTGAAAGTAATTCAAGAAAAGTTACTTCTACTAGTTTAACTTTGCAAAGACTAATCATCCATCAAGCATGAAATTATCCCCTATTTGTGTAATCGACTTTAGTGAAGTAGGCATACCAAATGGAAAAAGTTCCTAAAAGTGTATTATGTATGTATTCATAAAATAAGCATGATATAGTTAATTAGGATAAATTAAGTTATAAATGCATGTTATCAAATATACACTCAAAAGTATGGTAGCAAGCATAGGAATGGTATGCATTATGCCTTAAAAAATGCACCAATAATCATGTAATTGAGTAAATAGTGCATGATATTATCCAGAAGCCCTTCCTAAAGAAGGGATCTTGCCTTCAAGAAAGGAGGCATTAACTTGGCCCCACCTCCTAAAAGCTGGCATCCTTGTTTGTGAAAAAGAGGAAGCACACCTTCAGAGGAAGGTCTCACTTACTTGAAATTGAGATTAATTCTCTTTAAATTTTTTAATATAGATTGATCAACATTATAAAATAGGAAAAGGGTGACTACCTTTAACTTTTGTACATGAAGTAGTTAGTCTCAAATGGATGGGGTCCTCTATTATAATCAACAGTAATTCGGTCTTTCACCCACCATCCCACCTTTGACCACTTTGACTTCATTAAAATATAGTTGACCAACCTTGAAAAGATGGAGATCTCATTTATTTCTTCCCTCACAATATTTTTACATCTATGCTCTCATAATATCATACCTAAGTCCTTGTATCCACATAAGCTCAAGAAAATATGAGAATTTCAGAACTTGATTTTAAAAGTAAAGGGCTAGTTACAATCAGAAATTAGAGAAAATGATACATGAATGAATTTAAGGATAAAATCCATGTATTATACATTTAGTCATAGAGAGTTTATCTAACTAGTGATTTCTACTTGAATACTTTGACATATATTACATGGAGGCATGATAGTGAAAATATTTCATAAAACCCAGATCTTAAATTCTATATTGGCATATTATTCTCTATTGGCATGAAATGATATAAAAAAGTTATCAGTAGAAAATTTTAGTAAACATTTCTTCAATTCTTTTGGCTTCCCTGCGGAATAATTTAAATTTTATTGTTTACAAAATATTCATATCATAAATTGTGTAAGTATTCTTGCATCTCATCATTTATATTGATGTAGTCAAGCCTATACAAGCCCTTTGACTATTCATACAATTCTACAATGCATACCTTATGTTCTTATGACAAACAGATAAGTATCTAATAAGTATTACCTCTCATCTGCCACTTTACCCGGCATTAGAAAGTTCAGAGGAACATTGATGATGGCCAATATTTCTTGTCTCTATAACCTGTTTCTCACAATAAAATTTTTCTTGTCATTAATAAAATTGATAATCATTTCTGGACCATAGATCCAGTTGACATCACGTCATCTCTTTGGACCACACTGACATTTCTTGATGAAGGCATGAGAAAAACATAGTAGAACAACTTATTCCTTCTCAGTGAGTCATTATATTCTTTGATCTTGATTTTTGCCTCATGATACGTTCACTTTAATACTGTGTCCCAAGTGCTGAAAATTGACAAAGCATGCTAAAGGCCAAGAAATGTGAAGTGAGACAGAGGAAGAAAAAAGACTGTGAAATGAGTACGGTTGATGCAATGTTGTTGATGATAGTGATCTGTGTTGAATTGAAAACCGATAAGCGTCAACATTACAAACTCATAGTAAAGTGAAATAAGATATTAAATCTCATGTCATTGCATAGAAATTATTGGACTTCATACGGTGATTTATCTGCAAATCTTTCATAATCTCTTCTCTAAAATATAACAACAGGGTGAAAAAAAGTCAAGAGGCGCGATGCTAAATTTCTTTATTTTGCTATTTTCCAGCACACAAATCGTTCATATTACTCCCAATATTTTTTATCTAAATATTTTGGATATCAAGTAATTTACAGTGATCTTGCATGCCTTTCTTTTATTTTTATGATGTTCACAATATAAATACTCATATAAATCCTATTCTTAAGCATTGCTTCATTTCTTAATGTTTTTATCTTTATTCCATCAATATTGCTTATTCTACTATTTATTGTCTTTAGTTTTTATTTCTTCCTAGGTAAACTAAGTCCCTAGGGATTCAATATGCTAATATGACTTTACTATGTTCACTCTAACCCTCTTACTAACTCTCTTTAATTGAAACATAAAAAAGAAACAATGCGAAGAATCTATACCTAGTTATTTCATGCTTAAGATCTTTTCTACATAAATCTCTTCTAAATCAAGCTAAATCTAACGTTAGTGATGGAATTTCTCTTACTAATGTTGACTGAATTTGAGGTAAAGAGAGAGGAACAGGTTATAAATGATAATCAAAGTATTTCTCTCAATAAAGTTCCCCTATCTTTTACCTTCCAGTTTATTTAATTCCCGAAAATAAAAAGAAAACAACTACATTTCTGTAGAAAGATATATTGAAATTAAAATGTAAGTTCTTTCTAAAAGCTTAAGAAAATATTAATCCTCAAAATCATAAACTAAATCTAAATTCTATAAAAAATAGGAACTTAATGAATCGAATAAAAATGTTCCGAAAAGAAACTAAGGCACAAAGTAATTCTTCGCTGTAGCCGAGGCCTCGTATTAATGCTGAACCGCTTAGAATGAAACCAGTGCGGTTCGAATGCCTCTCGAGCAAGTCTACGCTCTTTCTCCTTCTTTCCTCCAGGCCAAGATTCTTCTTAGACGGAAATCAAGAACATCGCCTCCCTTCCCCGTTCTATATTTAACTAAACGGACCACCTTTAAAAAGGTATGTGCGAAAGTGAGTTAGGTCATCAATTACACCTGATCTCGTGTCAAAATAAAGTCCAAATTTCATTTAATGAAAATATATCAATTGAGGGGTATAATGGTAAATATGGGTCGACTCCATAGGAAATTAGGGAAATTTCTGATGATCTCTTCAAATTTTGATCAAATCGGACGGTGAATCGATGACGTAAATTAGGGAAAATGATATTTTATGAAAGAAAACCTCAAGACGATTCTACGAAATAAAGAATCATCAAATTTGACTTTGATTTCGCGGAGAAATTGAAGATCAAAGTGAAGGGTAATTTCTGAAATTAAAAATCGTGAATTAACCAAAATAAGCTTGAAATTAAACTAAATTACTAATCTAAACGGAAATTAAACACTAATAGACGATAGATTAGGAAAATCCGCTTACACTAACCCACAATTGTGATTGGATTAATGATAACATGCAATCTTAACATGATAAAACATGATTATTAATGCAAAATAAGGCATAAAACATTCCATTTATATGCATGTTATTATACTTTGAGTGCATTTTCTATCATTCCATGCAATTTTATGTTATAATCTTCAAAAATGCAAGTTAATTTAGGGTTAATATGATGTGAATGAAAGAGTTAAAGATTTCCATAACCTATCTTTACTTGAGATTATAAGTGGTGTAGTTAAATAATGAGAGAAATCAATTTTCTATGAACATTCATTTAATTTTCTAAAGTTAAAACTCTATAGAAATGAATGTAATATTTTTGAAATAAGAATTAAATCTCTTGTTATTTAAATAATTTGACTTTTTAGAATGATAGATAATTAAAATTTCAGTATCAAAATGAAAAGCAAATTTGGATTAATTTGGAGTTGTATTTTTGAAAGTTATGATGAATACGTGATCGGATAAAAGATTTTATGAAGTTTATTTTCGATTTAAAATGGATTAAAATAATTTAAAATAACAAAAGCCGCTTTATATCTCACGCGGGTCACGTGGATCGCTAGACGTGGCAGCACGTGTGGCCACGTGGCGTCACCACGCGGGCCATGCGGTGCCTACGCGCGTTACATTTATTTCTATTTACATATTATAGTATACGTGGGTTTTCAGCCTTCCGATGGTAGTCGGGAAGTATTCAACCCATAAGATCGTCGAGTGCCTCTAAACTGCATGACTTCTCTCTTTCTTAATCTTTTCCGTGTAGGACCAAAAGTCCTACACACGCTGTAATGCGGGTGACGTGGCGCGACGGACGACGCGGATCAAACGGGCGATCAATCGACGCGTGTCAGCTCACATGCGCCGTGAACCACCGACGAGTTAATCAAGCACGCGCTATTTAGAATTATAACGGTCCAGTGAAGGCGACGTGGCGGCATGACACGCACCGAGCGGGTGGTTACGCGGTCCACGGATCAGAGATCAGCGCACGTGTCATTTCTAGTGAGAGTTATAGCCAGTTAGTGATTTAATCGCGCTCGCATCTGATGCGATCGCGATTCAACGCTGCGCCAAATTCAAGGCATGCGTAGCGCGTCTCTGGCAAGGATTCGTCTGGAGCGCCCATCGCACGGAATCTCGACGCGCCACAGTACATTTTGCGTACGCTTTCTCTACTCTGAGGCGTTTAATCCGGACCGCTGATGGTAGCTAAACGGACCGACCGGACGGTTTCGCCCAATTTGGGCTATAAATCGGCCGATAGTTCTTCGTCTGTTTTGTAAGACATTCGAGGAAGGATTTCACCTAATCGACCTATTCTACACGCTTCCTCTCTTGAATCTCTCTCTCTTGTAATCAAAGCTTCTAGTCTGCAAAAGTGGCATCCACTGAGTAGTGTTTATCAGGGAGATTTGCGTCGATCGTGCGAGGAGAATTTGTCTCTTGAACACCAAGTTCCACGCTTGTATTCGCGGATTGAATAGGCTGCTCGATCCGACGATCAATTGGATCGATTTGGATCGTTATCTCAGGTTAGAGAAACAAGTTCTTCCTCTTATCTATCGTCATATGTATCACGCACTTTTAGGTTTATGATCTCAATTTCAAGCTCGATTTTGAGCTTTAATTTCAGTTGATGTGCTTCGCGCATTCGGTAGAAATTTCTCCCATCACTTCTTCACTCTTTTGATTTCTCCGCGATTACTAATCCAAATGGAGCGATTCTTGATTCCGCGGATAGATCTTTTGAGTTATCTTTCCTAAAATCACCATTTTCCCTAATTTCTCACCTCAATTCATCGCCCAATTTGATCTATTTCCAAAAGATATCCTCGAAAATACCTTAATTCCTGTGGGATTCGAACGTTCCTATTTGGCCATTATGCCACCTACAATCTACGTATCATTCCTTAAATTGCAAATTCGATCACTTTGACACGAGACATCGCAGGAAATCGATTTTACTCGGCGGTCTCTGCCTCACACCAGCCTTTATCTCCTGATAGTTCATACAAAGAAGTGTGAATGGAGAGACATCCTCTTAGATCCCATGCACTCCTTGCTTGTGCCCCACCCTCTTGGTCATGAGTCAAATTGGGTCAAAGTTTTTGTTCTTTTTGGAAAACAAAGGGTACCTCTATACTAGTTCTCGAGGGAGCTGTTCCCACTGATGCAACGGAAGTATAGGGTCTTATTCTTCCCTGTTTTGGAGTGAGAAGGGATGTTGAAGTTGCAAATCGCTCTGACGGCCGGGATGGATGGAGGGCAAACGGGCGACGAAGAAGAAGAGCTGGCAGCAGGGGGAATTCTTCCTCGAGAGCGCGGTGGCCGCCTCATCAGAGTGAAACAGGATCGTTAACCGTCTCAAGGGAGATCATCTTTTCATCGGTATCTCTTCTCTTGTCCAAGTTTGCACCTTGACTTGACCTTCGATTTTCTAAATTGGGAGGCAAGAATTTCGAGGGCTGCAGCTGTAGGGTTGAAGAATTGTGCTGATTTGCTTTCTCTCGCACGTATTTAAGGCAGGAAACTCTTCGCGAGAAGAAAGTCAAGGTGGTCTAGAGCTGGCTTTTTATCTCTTTGTGAAGTTCAGCGTCGGACTGCGTCGTGAGCGAGAATTTGATCAGATTAGGGACATAGGGTTTCACTGTTTGGTTTAGATTCGGAATCTGCGCTCTGGCACCCGAGAGAATTCAATTGGTATCGAGGTGGAGGAAATCAACTTCCTTTCGAGGTCTGGTACGAGATTCTTTTCGCCGTGTCAAAGAGCCCATCGATTTTTAAGAACTGGATGCGAGTGTGTGTGCCATGCATTTTATTGTGGTCAGAAATTCTGCTTTTGTGGGGATTTCCTCCTTTCCGGAAAAACAAAGAAAGGCTATTATTTTAGGTCATAATGATAATCTCGACTTCCTTTTCTTGCTTGACTCGATATAATCTTGATGGGATGTGAACTAGTAGTTCGAAAAGTTCCATTCGGGCTCTGGTTTCAAGTCTTACTCAAAGGATTTCTTCCATGATTTCTTCCATGCTCGCATTCAGCTGTGGCGATACCCGGATTTTTCCTTTGTTTCTCTACCTCGTAGATGTGGTTGTCTTGCATGTAACTGGGTTTGATGTCTTGTCTTTCCTTCCACAACTCTCATTTCTTTGGACTCAGCATCGGATATCCGTCCAATTGAGGTTGTTGTATACTTAGAAGGTTTTATCTCCCAGAACTCTGCAGGTTTCTTTTGGGATTATTTCATCTCTTACAGAGACCTTAAACGAGAAAACCTTTTTGATCTTTGCTGACTTAATTTTTATATACTAAAAGCCCCCTGGAAAAAGGATAGTGTCAAGTACATTGATGAAAACCTTTAAAATTTGTGACTCAAAAAATTTAAACCTGTGTGCAGTAAAATGTTAGATCATGGGATTGTCATCCAGCTTAGGAGATGTGCAGTTAAATTTTGACTATCGACATGATGAGATAGCTGTTTCGTTTTTGATTAGTCAACTGTTGAAAGGATAAAATCAACGTGAAGATTGTCCAAACTAAACAAATCTTGAACTTAGTTTCCTCTGATAGCACCTTTCCTTATTCTTAATCATTCTCTCCATGAGTTTTTTAAGGGTTTAACAGTCAATCCTCTCAGGTACCAAATTATCTCAGTGCAAATGAGGCAAAGGGCTTCATTGAAACTGCAGAGTCCTCTGGCTTCTCTCACCAGGGAAGCCTTGGGCCTGCCAGGGGAGAAGCTTTCAGAGACAATGATCGCATATCCTTTAATGACCCGGCCCTGGCTAAGTGCATTTGGGAGTCGGGACTGGACAAAGTCTTCTCCGACATTAAGCCTCAGGGCAAATCTGCCATTGGGCTAAACCCAAACATCCGATTCTACCGGTATGCTGAATAGTTGCATAATTCCTCATGTGGGGGTTATTTTTGTGCCATCATTGACTTTGTTTCTATGCACCATGTTCAACAGAAGCTAGAGTAGCAGAACACTTGTCAAAAGAAAGCAAGGCAAAAGATTGTTTTATTTGTCATAACTAGTAGTATTTATACAGGGTAGTATGACTGTTTTGAATGTAATGGTCATATTAAAACTGTAATTTAAATGTTACATAATTTTTTTAAAACAAATTAAAAAACAGCACAGAAGAGCACAGAACAGTACAATATTTTCTACTTGAGGGTAAATTTGCAAAATATGACTTCTTTTAACACAAAATATCGCTTTTGTTCTTGGTTTACTTTTAAGAACAGTATCATGATTTATTAAAAAAAAAAAAACTGTCCTTGACTTTTTATCAGACTAATGACCCTCTATTAGATTTACTTTTAATGGAGAAACATGTGATTCCTTAGGTCTTCTGAATAACATCATATTCCCTTGTGTGTTTTGACGTTGATCTTGCTTACAAAATCCAATAACATCTTTGTATTTGAATTGCTTTGAAGAGAGAAAATCTGGTTATAAAGTTACCCAAAATATTGTCATCACCACTGGTTTGCGGGCTGACTTTTCATGATTCACAGAAAACTGTCCTTGTATCGGTTTAGTTTTTAAAAGGAAAACATCCGATTCTGCAGTTACCGGGAGTTGTAGCCTAATCCATTGTTTGGGGGTTGACTTTTATTCCATGACTAATTTTGCTTTCTTCGTACTTGAATTACTTCGGAAAAAAGTCCAATTCTACTGGTGCTCAGAATAGAAATGTAGTCCCTTGTTCACCTTGTTGGTTGACTATTTTGTGAGATTATTGACCTTGCTCTATGCTCAAAAGTTTTTTTTATTTGATTTTCGAAATACTCTGAAAGGAAAGCAACTCATGTTACTGTAACCGGGAACAGTACCAGAGTCCCTCATTTGCGGGTCAACTTATTTGCCATCTTTCATCTTACATTGAGCCAGTGCCGTCAGATACAAGAGTTGACTTGTTTGACCATCTTGACCTTGCGTTTTAAACTCCTACCATCTTTATTTTTGAATTACTTTTGGCAACATAGTTGTTTGTGGTTGACCTTTTAGTGCCTTCCTTGACCTTGATGTGTGCCTAACAACATCCTTTTGGGATAAATGGCGGGTTGACTTTTTTTTGCTAACGTTGACCTTGACGTAGACCTAACAGCCATCCTCTTCAGGTACAAAGTGGGACAACGATTTGGGCGCCACATTGACGAGAGTGTAGATCTGGGCGGGGGAAAGAAGACCCAGTACACTCTCCTCATATATCTCACCGGGGTCCGAGATGATCAACGGCGAGGCGGCGATGCTTCTTCCGCAGAAACTACCCTCATCGGCGGCGAGACCGTGTTCTACGACGACCATAGAGGAATCGTATCCAAGGTACAAATAAATTCACCTCTTTGATTCAAGATAAACTTCGAGCGAAGTTTATCATATGATACATATCATTTCTCGGGCATTTCAAGCTAGATTTTGCGTACGAAAATGATTCAGGTGGCGCCCTGCGGAAGGATGGCGCTGCTTCACGTCCATGGAGGAAGATGCATGCTGCACGAAGCGCGCCAGGTCTTGAGGGGCACGAAGTACGTCCTCCGCTCCGACGTTGTCTTTGCCTGACAGACGAGGACGGCCCGCTTCATTCGGCCCATTAAACCCATTGCGAGGCCGTTCCATTTGCCTGACAGCTGGCACATATCTTCAGTGTCCCGTCACTTTGGGCCCTATTTTTTCTCGGAAGTCGGATTCCGATTGTCAGAATTTTGGTCCATGGGCTGTTGACCGGTCAGGCTCTTCCCACGTGCACACGTGCTGGACAGTCGAGTCAGAACACACCAAAGAAGAAAAAAAGGAGAGAATTTTCGCCGTTCTTCTGCCGGTTGCAACAAATTCAAAACCACGAACAACTAGAGAATGAACTAAACGCCGTCCTCGGGGCTGACCGAAGAGAGAGAATCACGAGAATCCTCTCTCTCCGCCGGCTGCTCCACTTCTCTCATCCCGCCTCCGGGATCCTCCTCCCCGCCTAGAAACTGCAGCTCCCTCGCGCCGCCGCCATGGATAACTGGCGGCGGCGCCGCAATGTTCAACCCAGAGAAAACAGCCGCCGGTATCGTGTTCACCATCTGGGGACTCCCGGGGAAGCTCCAGTGACTAGCACCGGCCATCGCAGTTGACGGCGGTAGCATCCATAGCGTCCCTTGCGTGATCACTCTCCCGCCGCCGCCGAGTGCCCACACCGGTACCAGCCCCTGCGCCGTCGCGGCGCTGATCGGCGCCAACCCGGACGCCACCGATAACTGCTGCTCCGGCGCTGTCGGCGATGCCACCGACAGCGCCTTCTTCCTTCTCTTCCTTCCTGCCGCCGTCTCGTCCACGGCCGCCAAGGTGGATGGCGACTGCGTCGGGACTTTTAAGGTCCCGCCTACCGAGACCGCGATGGCCGGGACCGTGCTTCGTGCCGGTGGCTGCTATGATCGCCGGCTCAGCGTGCTCCAGCAGCCACCTAATGGTCTCCCTGTCGGACTTGTGTCCCAGCTCTCTCGTTAACTGGAAGATTCTGGCGGCGCACGTGGCCGGCATGCGTATTCTTCGACCTCTTCCTTCTACCTTGGTGTGCCGGTCTTTTGGTCCGGGCCGGCCGGATGAGGGCCGTTTCGTGGGGCTGGCGCCGGCGGCTCCGTCTTGGGGAGGATGATGGCGCCGCTGCCCATGCGGAGGTCCGTGTTGCGTCTGCCGTCTGGTTCCTCCTCGAGCTCCTGCTTCTGCGGGTCCATCATGTGGGGCGCTGTGGAATGGGTAGAGAGTAGGGGAAGAGAGGTGCGTGCATCGGTAAAGCCTCGTTTTTTAGCTTCTCTCTCCCTCTCCCTCTCTGGAGCGAGCAGGAAAGGAGGGAAAGTGGCCTCTGGTGGCAAAAGAAAACCCTAGAAAGCGGAGGACGGGCGGGGACCACCGGGCCCACTTGGCTGAAATTGGGATAACCATCATTAATCCCGATTCTCTTTTACCGAGGAAGAGGAAGCCATCGGACGGCTGTGCTGAGCCCAGAGCTCGATGGGAAGCGTTATTGCTCTTACGGACCCACTTTCCTCGACGACCGACCATGACGTTCCCCGAACCGTACGATCTAATCCTTTCGGGAAAATCTTACGGTTTGCGCTTGATGGATGCCAGCTGGGACCGCAGGTGGGCCCATGGCCGCTCTGCTCTGACCGCGATAAAGCTGGGGAAATTATAATATAACGGCGGTCCTCCCGGTAAGGGGAACTTGCGCGACCCACGTCCGACGGAGATCGGACGGCTCGGACCGTCTGAAAAGGCGGAACCGGTGTTCCCGTTAGAGATGAACCGTCGATTCGCTGGTAACCATTTCAATTGGGGGGGGGGCGGTTCTGGTGTACCGCAGGTACAAAATGCAGTACTAACGTGTGTTTGCATGCCGGAAACTCGAAACTGGGTACCATTTCTTCCGGGGGGGTGGCCCACTTTGATTTCGCCATCCAACCGGGGGACAGCCCAACAGAATGCCCGGATTCTCTCACGCTTGTGCCACGTGGCAAAACGGGACGCGGGAAAGGAATCGCCATTGGCAGGCGGGGTTGCTCGTGCACGGATCCTGGGAGGAGAGAGATGACAGGTAGAGATGGATTTGAGGAGAGATGGAGGTATGAGACACGTGCGGAGACACGTGCAGTGACAAAAAGATGACGACAGCATACAAAATTATGGCAGACTGCGTTCCTGTTTGGACTCGCGAGCCCATTAATGGCCCAGATGATTTGCAGCTGACTAGGCAGCATGTTGAACCATGTCTGGAAGGATTATTCGAGTTTCTTTTTTTGTCAGAAAAGTCGATAAATACCAGATTCTCATGTGCTTGTAGAGAGAGATTGGGTGGGGCGAATTATAAAAGAATAATTATGAATTTATCTACCTTTTTGTTGATTAAAAGATGATAATTCCAGTTTTTCATTGTGTTGTAGAAAGGAGTGAGAGTGGGAAAGGATGAGAGAGGGTAGAGAGAGACAGAAGATTTTTTTGGGGGGGGGAATAGAGAGAGGAGGGAAAGAGAGAGATACAAAGAGAGGGGGGGAGAGAGAGAGAATTAGGGAGAGAGAGACAGAGGAAGGGGAGAGAGAGATTGATGAGAATATTTATGGATGTAGGGACTTTTATGAAATTTAAAAAGGGCATGGATGGAAATTATCAAGGAACAGAGAAAATGGGACCTCCACATTTTTAGGAGGTTGGTAAAATCTTTCTATCTTTTCAGGAAGTTAGCAAATAATTTCCTTAGGTTGGTTAATAAGCGTGTTTTTTAGTCTTTGAAAACACAAAATTGCATGAAAAGATTAAAATCTCACCTCATTGAAATCGCAAAAAAGAAATTTTGAGTACAACTACGAGTCAAAGGTCCAATCCATGAGAAATTGAGGATTGAAGCGATGATTTTATGCACTTGGTAATAATTCAAAAAATTGAATACTAAAAATCAACTC
>JAHCZF010000111.1:0-18650 GCA_024174645.1 Lemna minuta
AAATAAATGTTTTTTTAAAACGTTTTTCTCTCATTATTTTTAACTTTTAAAACCTCTATAATCTCAAGTAAAGATGGGTATTTTATTATTTATCTTCAAATCATCATATTTAACCCTAATTTAAAGTATTTTTGAGATTATAAGGACTTTTTCATGGAATGGTAGAAAAGTACATATAAATATGATAACATGCATGGAAATGAAATTATTTGTACCTTAATATGCATCAAAAATTATGTTTTATAATGTTTATTTAGCATGTTATCATATTCCTACTTGATTAACATCATCGATTACACGGGTAGACTCCTCTTTACATTGGCATGGCCATATCGGACATCTAGGCATTTATAAACTTTGTCAAGCTCTCCCTAGGATTCATGTTTCTTCATTTTTTTTTGTGAGTAATGTCAATTATGGAAGCATGATTGTGCTATCCTTTGATCGTCACTAATAACATGCCAATCACACCATACACATCTTGTTCATCTTATTATAATCCTTATAAATGCCTAGATGTACGATTAGTATACATGTACGATGAATAGTATACATGTATGATGTTTTTAATGAATGCCAGAGAGATATGTGTTAATGATTAGTACATGATGATGCAATCCTAATTCATTGACTACTTTTCTAAAGACACAAGTTATAAATGTTCTAATTAGTACGATGTTGGAGAAGGTTTTTGAATATCTAGATTGAGCAATAAAGTTGATAAAAATCTAATTGGGGTTCAGTATAGTCATGGACCAAATTGGTGCAGTCGTTGAATTCACACCAATTCGTGTCAAAACTAATTTCAAGCTCACCAATTTTATAAAATAATCGCAAATTGAATAGCATAGTGGTGAATAAGCGTTGAATCCACATAGAAATAAGATAATTTTGAGATCTCGTTAAAAATTCAATCAAATCGGACAATGAATTGAGGTGAGAAATTAAGGATTTTGATAGACTTAGAAAGATAACTCAAAGACGAATCCATGGAATAAAAAATCACTTGATTTGAATCAAGATTCGCAGAGAAATCAAAAAGTGAATTAGATAGAAATTTTCGAATGTGAAGAGAAAGAAATCTGAAGAAACAAAATTAACTAAATCTATTATCCTAAATTATAATATAATGATACTAGACAAAAATTTAAGAGGAAAACACATAATATAACTCGAGATAGCAATCGAAATGATCCAATTAATCGTCGGATTCATGAATTTTCATTCTACGACTTTGAAGACAATCATCGGCGTTCAAGAGGTGAATTCTCCCTATTCTATCGACGAAATCTCATTTCCAACCACTCTGTCGACACGAAAATGAGTCTAAAAGCAATTGGAAGCGAGAGATTCAAGGATGGTGGTGTCTAGACAGTTCGATTATTCAAAAACATCCAAGAATGATTTAGAATGTCGAAGAACATCTCAATTTATAGCAAATTTGGTGTAACCGTTCGATGGAGCTTTTAATCTTTGATCGATGGCTCTGATGAAATGTAAGAGTGCGAATCATTACGGTTAAGTCGTGACCGTTGGATCAGAGATGGAATGTCAAAATTTTTCCACGTTGCGTGCTTTAGAAGTAATACTTGAAATGACATGCATTGGATCTTTATTTGACGCTTCGTATGCATTTTTTTCGATTTTAATCTCAGCAGTTATAACTCCTCAAATGGATGGCTGAGATTAAATCATTTTAAAAATGATTTGCCGACTAATAAGAATGTGCCACATACCCAACGCCTTAAGAATGTGCCACAAATTAAAAACAAAAAAAATCCCACATGACAAGTATAAAATAGAAATTACGTGTATATAAGGTGCGTGTAACTAAGGAGTCTCACGTGGTGCGCCTTTTTCTTTCTAATCGCACCATGCCAGCTGCCACATCAGTACGCAAAAATAAAAATACTATTTTAATGAATTTAGATCAAATAAATTGATTTTGAATTCAGAAAAATTCAGAAAAAATCTAGAAAAATCTCTAAAAATTAGAAAATTTATATCTTTTAAAATATAACTCCAAATTAATCTAAATTTATTTCATTGGATCATAATTTAGATTATCTTATTTCTCTTAGAATTTAAAACTGAGAAAAATAATTAAGTATATATAACTATTTTCTCTTATTATTTAACATTAAAAACCCAATTATAATTGATAACATGCTATTTATACATGAATTTACATGATTATTAATGCAAATAAAGGCATTAATCATTCCAAATATATGCATGTTATCATATTTTAAGTATATTTCTATCATTTTGTATTATTTCATGTTATGATATAAGCATACACTAATTTATGGATTATTATACCTAATTAAATATTATAATCTTTAATCCTAATTAGAATTGAGATCATAATCATGTTTTGAGAATGAAAATATAAGAGAAAAGATCTTTATTAACATTTATGTATTTTTAATAAAGTTATTTTATAAGATAAATAAATGTATTAAATTAATTTAAATTCATTCTCTTATTATTTTAATAATTTGAATTTTTATACTGATAGATTATTCAATTTCTGATCCAACAAAATAAGTTTAACTTAATTTGGAGTTATATTTTGAAAGTTATGATTTTTACAATTTTATAGAATTTTTTGGAATTTTTCTGATTTTATTTAAGTTTATTTTCGATTTTTAAACATTTAAATTAATTAAAAAATTTGCAAAATGTGTGCATTTATCACGCGAGCCCACGTGGATGCGACGTGGCTCGCAAGGTCACATGGCAGCGCCACGCGGGACCGCGCGAGTGCCTGCGTGGCACGGAGGTGACATTTATATATTATATTTATTATAGTAAGGTTATAGTACATATAAGCATTCCATAGTGGAACTCGCTAACCGCTTTAAATGCGTTCACCTTATATACCTGAGATATTCCATTGTTTTTCTCCGTGTGGGACCATGTCCCTTCGTTTCATTTGATTGCAGGACGTGTGGCAGCATCCAGGGCGTTGGATCGATAGCACGATAAAAGAAGTGCGTCAATGCAGTGGACACACGGCCCACTGATCACCGATCAGCGCACGTGGTTAAAAACTCACTTAAGTGAGTTGATCGTGACCGTCAATCATGCGAGTTATAACGGCTGAGATCGCGCGCAACCGGTGGACTCTTCAACACATCGCAATCGTTGGATCAACATCCAACGGATGATCGAAGCTAAGCGTTTCCTTCTTCCCGCGATGAGGATGCATCCCAACCCTTCATCTGTGATCAAACGGTCATCAAAGAGAAGCAACGATTCGACCAAATGACACTTGATCGTGACCGTTGATCGTGACGAGCCCCTTCATCGGACGACCGCGCCCAAATCAGTTCTTTTAAATACAGTTCTTCGTGATGGAAAGAACTGCCCTTGAATCTTCAAGAAAATTTAACTGTCCAGACACCAATTCGAGTGTCAATTCTATTTCTTTGTGTTCTTGACCCGTTTCCGGGTCCAAGGAGTGCTTGAGATTGGATTTTGCTCGAGAGACAAAAGAGAAATCACATCTTGAACTTCAATTTCGTCTTTGAAAACTCGGAATGAAAAGCCATGCATCCGGCGATTAATTGGATCATTTCAAAGGCTACTTTGGGTCAGATTGTGTGTTTTCATCTTAATCTTTCATCATTTACTGTTAATTTTCATTTTGAATCGTAGAGTAAGTTTAATTTCAGTTTAATTTCGGTTTTTAATCAAACTCGCAATACGAATTTTCTCCTAACTTTAAACTTCGATTACTTTGCGAATTCTTATCCAAATCACTCGATTTTTGATTCCGTGGATTTGCAATTGAGTTATCTTTCTTAATATAATAAAATGCCCAATTTCTAATCTCAATTCGTGGTCCGATTTGACCAAATTTCAAAGATATATCTCAAATTTCCCTAATTCTCCGTGGATTCGACCCTTAATTATTATTATACTATTTAATTAAATTGATTAATCATAAATTGGTAAGTTTAGGACTTTGTTTTGACACTAAATCGTTTGTATTCAATGACCATACGAATTAGTCTCGTCAATAATCTCAAGTTTAGATGAGAATAATCTACTTTAAAATGTATTCTTAAAAATGTGTAATTATCCCTAAAATAGTGCATTTTGATATTATAACTTAAAATTGCATGAAATGATAGATATGCTCTCAAATTATGATAACATGCATAAAAATGGAATGTTTTATGACTTAATATTCCTTAATAATCATATATTTGCAAGTTATGATTGCATGTTATCATATAGTTGCATAATACCAATTTTTGATGTGTTTTCTTTGGTAACATTGGATGCAAGGGATCTTTGATGGAAATTGCATGATTTTTAAATCTTGGAAATAAGCGATAAACCAAAATTATTGCAGGATTATATATAAAAGAAGAGAACAATAAATATGCATCAAAGTTTGAGAAGCTACATTTCTTGTGAAGAATATCGCATCCCCTGATTTCATGTCCTCAAATATTAATGAAGTTCTATGCACATGCTTCTTCTTGGGGATTGTGGGGCTCAACAAAGGGAGCAAATGGCTTCATGCTACTCTTGCGATCAAAGAGTGTAATGGATGACTTTATTATGGCACTTCAACAGGGGTCATAGAATGACAAATGAATTTAAGAAGTCTACTTCTCACGGAAGAATTATATATTGATGGGTAACTGAGCCAATGTGGCTAAAGCCTATTATATTGTTCTAGGTTTTTGTGTTTTCAAAGGTTTTTCAACCCTTTTCAATAATACATCCATGTTGTGAAGCGAATCCCCATCGCCCAATCAAAGTGGAGGTCGTTGAAAATCAACTTTGAAGATTTGATCTCCTTGGTCTATAAAAACTCAAGCATTTGATGAAATGCCTCAAGCATTTTAGCCATTTTTTTTCTTTTTCTCTGTCCTTTTCTTGAGTTTCTCTTAAAAGAGCTATGATGAATGAGATGGAGCCATGTCATCAAGGCTAAATAACGGTTTCTAAATGTGTTTACCACTGTAGTTTATGTGTAAGCTGTTCAATATATTCATTTAAAGAGAATGTGATTTGCATTTCCAAGTATGGCATATGAATTTAATTTATCTTGTTTGTAAAGTTGTTTTTATTCTTCTTCTTGAGTGTTCTTGCGTGTTAGAAAATTTTGGTTTCTTCATTTGGTATTTAGATATTTTATGATCCATTTAATTAAACAAAGATGTTGCAACCATGAGATGGTTCGTCTCTTGAACTCACCGTGATAGCAGCTTCAAAAAGATTGAGTGAAACCACGCAAATAAGAATAGTTTCTACTATAAAGACCAATCATCAAGTATGGGTGACAAGGATGCATCTTCATCTTGAAAGACTTTAGTTGTGGGATGCCGTCAAATTCGAGAATGCCCCATGAAAGAAGGATCTAAAAGTAATGTAGATCACGTTCAAAACAATCCTGCATGAGGTCACTCATGAGCTAGAGATAGAGATGACAATCACGCAGAGGTGGGAGACACTAAAGACCACGAATAGAGGCATGTCACAACTTGACAAGGCAAGATTTCAATCAATTAAAAAATATTTTGAGACTCTATTCGTGGAAGACAATTCCAAATTAGTTCAAATGTTGGATTCAGAATTGAATAATCTATCATGATAAAAAGTCAAATTATTAAAATAGTAAGAGAATTAATTTATATTAATTTTATACATTTATGTATTATATAAAATAAATTAATATAAATACATAAATGTTTATAAATGTGTTTTCTCTTCTATTTTCAACTTGAAAACAGGATCATGATCATAAATATAATTAGGATTAAAGATTGAAATGTTTAATTATGCATAATAGTCCATAAATTGATGTATTTTAAGATCATAACATGAATTTACACAAAATGATAGAAATATGCTAAAAAGATGATAACATGCATAGATTTATGATGATTAATGCATTAATTTGCATTAATATCTATGTAATTACATGCATAAATAGCATGTTATCAATTTCCCTCTCGCCCTTGCCGAATCCGCTCGTCGCCCTTGCGAATTCCACCATCGCCTTACCGGTTTCATCCACCCGTCCACCTTGCGCGTTCTTGCCGCGGATCCTCGCGCTCCTAGTTTGCCGCACCCAACCCCGGTCGCCTCTTCCCTCCTATTCTTGTGACCTCATCCCCATCCTCCGATCTCCCGACAAATTCTCCTCCCCTAACCTCACCACGTCTCTCTCTCTCTCTCTCTCTCTCTGTCTCTCTCTCTCTCTCTCTCTCTCTCTCTCTCTCTCTCTTTGTCTCCTATTCCCTGCTCAACTCATGACCTTGACGCTACCATTCCCGACATCCATCGCCTCCCTCATCATTCTGGCCGACCACTACCCTCAATTTGCTGAATTTGTCCTCTGACCTTGCCAGATTAATGCCACTGCCCATCCGACCCCTCTACCTCACATCGCTTCACCAAATTCATCCCGACTCCCCTAACAGAATGAGACCGCGAGGTTGTTCAAAACACATAGTCTCATGTCAAAATAAAGTCCAAACTTACCAATTTAATGAAAATAACTCGAATTGAGGTGTATAATGGTAAATATGGGTCGAATCCACAAGGAATTAGGGAAATTTCTAATGATCTCTTTGAATTTGATCAAATTGGACAATGAATCAATGATAGAAATTTTATGAAAGAGGACTTGAAGACAAATCCACATAATTAAAAATCAATGAATTTGACTTGAATTTCGTGGAGAAATTGAAGATTGAAGTGAGGGTATTTTTCCGAAAATAGAAATTGCGAAATAACAAAAAATAAGAACAAATTAACTTAAAATTACGAATCTAAAATGAAATTAAACACTAAACGAAGATAGATTAGGATAAAATGGGATCACTAACCCACAATTGTATTGATCCAATTAATCCCTGAAATCAAGGCTATTCATAAAAAATCTAAAAATCGCAATCGTGGAGTTCAAGTGTCGATTTCTTCCTTGTTGATTGTCAAAATCTTGATCTTAAGCACTCTATGGACGTGGAAATGAGTCTAGAAGCGATTGGAATCAAGAGATTCATGATATTTGGTGTCTAAATAGTTCAATTTGATTGAATTTCTCTCGAATGCTTTACAAATATGAAGAACATCTCAATTTATAGGCGATTTGGGAGTAACCGTCCGATGAAACGCATCAACGGCTCTAATGAAATGCATGGTCGTGAATCATTACCGTTAGGTCATGGCCGTTGGATTGCGATCGGATGCTCGAGATGAAGCCATGTCACATGCGTTTAAAAATGCATAAAAAATGCCCGCTGTGGGATCGCGATCGAACGCATCAGATGGGTTTTCCACAATTTAATGATGGAGAATTATCCCAAAACATGAACACAAGGGTTCCAAGTGAACTTTGATATGCATTAAGGTAGAGAAATCATTCTCAATTACAACAAAATACTATACTCCTCCTTACTTATGAGTTTGAGAAACTCACCATCTATTAAGTGATGTAGGATGTTTTAGAATGTAGATATATGAGGTGATAATGATATGATTAGGAGAATAATCCTACAAGGAATGAAGGATCTATGAAGGACATCACTATGATGGATTATTAATATTATTTAATGAATGGATAATGAGAAGGAACGAGATAGTAAAAGAAGGGCGTGGAAAGAGGTTATAAATTATATTATAATGTAGAGAGTAAGGAGAGAAAGTAAGAATAGCGAGATCGACAACAGTAGAGGTTAGATAAGATGAATATCGGTAATGATAATACATTATATAATATTAGATAGTGGATGAGGGGAAATGAGAAGAAGGGCGGAAGAGACGAACGTGGGAAGGAGAATGATGGAGTGAAAATCGTTGGAGGAGATCGGGAAAGGATGAGGGACGACGGAAAATTATTGGGTGACGCGGACGGTAATGAAGAGAGTGAATCTAACGCTGGACTTCAGATTTCAGAATAGAACATTATCACGATATTAAAAGTGAGGATGAGTACCTGAATCGGCTAAGAAATGATGCTCTTGGGATCGTCAAATGATACGGATTTCCTCAGCGAATTTCTGATGGTAGTGACTGAAAGCGGCAGAATGGGAGGGAGAATAGAGGGGGAGGATAGAACTCGAAGATGGAGGTGATGCGGAAGGAGTCGATGGAGGTACAGGATGAGTGCGAACACAAGAGGGTAACTAAGGTAACCACGAACAAACTTTTCATTCCAAAAAAACTGCATTCGTCTCTTACAGAATTTCGTTTTATAGAATTGCAAGAGGGGAAGTTATGCTGAAGCGTCGCGTCGGTTATTTCTCCGTGTCGCTGACAGGTTTTCTTGCTTCTTCAAGATTTATCGGATGAAGGTGGCGACGTGGAGAAGATGTGTCACCGTAATTTCTGTACGCAAAAGCTGCGGGTTACTGAAGTTGTTTGTCTTCTTCGTCTGGTTCGCGATACCCACCCGACGATAATTTTAGCAGTCAACGCGACCGGCGATAGTGTTCTAGCTCGTCAATCAAGCATGCAATCTTTGTCGGAGAGAAGGATTTGTTGGTGCGCATCCTCCGGTTGCTTGAGACAAAGGAAGCCGCATGGATGTCGTCGGGAAGTTTATTTTGATTGTTTCTAGTTGCTTCAATAACGCGGAGTTGTTTCCAGATGACCGTAGATGGACTACTCCGAGTAATTTTGCTCATGCTTGAGCTGTTGCCATAATTCAATGCCTGTAGCTAACTCACCTTTAATTAGAAGTGGTGATGATTTGACTTTGAATAGGTCTTCATGTCTTCACCCTTTATCATAAAGGTATTGTTAAAATGGGAGATAAATGGGATTTCTGCTTGTGATTGTCTTCATTGATGATAGCTTTGACTTGAGTTGTCACCAAGATAGTTTCTTCCATACTTAATAATATTTAGATCTCTTCTAGAATTCTTTCTAAGGGAGGTTTTCAAAGAAATAAAGGGATGTAATTCAAAGAGGTTTCCTACTGATTTTCTTTGAGATCATTAATTAACATGAGATAAGGTACCTATGATATGGTGGATAAGGTTTTGAGATTAAGGAACCTATATCAAAGGAAAAAGGGTGGTTGACTTGGTCTATTCAAAGACTTCTAATTATCTAAGGATAAGGCTAATTTCTTTTGACCAAGTCAATCATTAGATCAGTGTAAAATAGAGGAAGGAGGGAAAATAAATCCCTTAAGATCTACACTCTCTTTAATTATTTAGAGGGGTCTTCTTCATCCATTTAATTAATGGATAATTTTTCAAGTTGGTGGCTAAAGAGGAGGAGGAGGAGGAGGATGGTTCCCTTAGAACCCTTGTGTTCATGTATAGAAATAATTCTCCATCATTCCCCCGGGGTTGGAGGACTTCATCTCTGAGGAAGTGTCTTTCATATATAATAAAAGTCAGAAGCAAATGAGGGGCATAATGTAATGGATCATGTGAAGTAATCCAAGAAGCATCACTTATTGTATTGTCTTTCCATAATAATAAAAATAAGTAATCATCCTCTTTAAGATCAGTGATAATAGTTCGATGATCAATGATCATATCTATAAGTCCAACATTAGACACAAGAGTAGGAGAAGAAAAGAATTATGAAGAATTTCACTTTCAAGAGGATGGGGAGATGAAAATTTTTTCAATAAGAGTATCATTATGCTCATGAAATTCTTCTAAATCCAAAGTAGTAAGTGAAGTAGATATGCCCCAATAAATAAGATACCAAATATGTGTATTATAATTAGTTTTAAGAGAAGTTTAAAAGGTATATAGTTTTTAGTTGAAATGTAAAAGAGAATTTAAGAAGTTTAGGAGGGTGAAATTTAGTATCTACTAAATCACTTGGTTTAAGAATTTTATATCTTCTAGGAAAAGCAATAAAGGGTGTTTTCAAAGAAATAAAAGTTTTCCAAACCATATCTTGTATCGGGGGAATGATGGAGAATCCCAAGTTGGTATCATATACTCTCTTTCAATACTTTTATCAATACTTTTATGATGTAGGATATTTCTTAATGTGATGCTATGTATGATGATGATAAGGAAGAAAGAGATGTGAACTATGAGAAGAATAATTAGTAGTATCAAATAAGAATTCTCCTACAATAGAAAGGAGGACCTATGAAGTGATATCAAATTGAGAATATAAGAGGTAGAAGAATGAAAATAGATAATTTAAATATTGATCAGAAAAGAGATATTATAAAATAGAGATAATATAGAATATATGAAATAAGATAAGGGAAGATAGCGGGGACGATAAGAGAGAGAACGAGGATAGGGACGTGGTGAGTATATTATGTTATATAATAGAAGAAAGTAAATGACGGGAAGAGAGAAAAGAAAGATGGTAGGGAGAGGATGGCATTGAGAAAAGAGGAGACGATGTTGATGAACTGTTGTGGGGCGAAAGTTTCGCTTTGGTTACGAGGCAACAGTTTCGCCCCGTGACCGTTTCGCTTTGACTGACAGTTTCCTTAACATCCCCCCGCAAGCTCAACACGGGATGAAGATTGAGCTTGGATCTGAGCTGGAGAAAACGGACCTTTGGAAGTGACTTGGTGAGGAGATCAGCGGGCTGGTCCTTGCCAGATATGACTCCGACATGCAGCCGACGGGAGGCGACTTGTTCACGGACAAAATGGAAGTCAATCTCGATATGTTTCATCCGGGCGTGGAAGACAGGATTAGCGGAGAGGTAGGTGGCACCAATGTTATCGCACCACAGCGTCGGAGAAGGCAGAGGAATACGAAGTTCACGGAGAAGAGAAGTGATCCAGAGTAGTTCTGATGTGGTGTTAGCAATTGCCTTGTATTCCGCTTCAGTGCTGGAGCGAGCGACAGTGGGATGTTTCTTGGAGCTCCAGGAAACAAGATTGCGCCCAAGATAGATGAGAAACCCGCTGGTAGAGCGACGATCAGAAGAATCACCCGCCCAGTCGGCATCGCTGAAGGATGTGAGAAGCACAGGAGAACCATGACTAAACTGAAGTCCATGAGTGACGGTGCCTTTGAGATAGCGGAGAAGATGCTTCAGGCGAGCCCAGTCAGGAGCTTGAGGGGAATGCATTGAGCGACAAGCCTGATTGACGGTATAACAGATGTCAGGACGGGTAAAATTGAGGTATTGCAAGGCACCAACAATGCGACGATAGAGATGGGAATCATCAGGAGTGCCGGTGGAGGAGGTGGAGCAGGTGACCGGACTCGGCGTAGGGAGTGGTTTGCAGTGCTCCATCTTGAGCATGCGAAGAATGGATAGAGTGTATTGTGTCTGTGTGAGAGTGAAGCCATCCCGATGTTTGTGGAGTTCAATCCCAAGGAAGTGAGAGGCAGGACCAAGGTCTTTAAGTCGGAAATGAGTCTTAAGGGAGGTGATGAGTTGGTAGATTGGGGAGATAGATGGTCCAAGGATGAGAATGTCATCTACGTATATAAGAACATAGAGAGGACGTGTAGTGAGGAAATAAAGAGAAGGGTCGGTCTTGGACCCGTGAAAACCAAGGGCGAGAAGTCTCCCGGTGAGTTTGCGAAACCACTCCCGGGGGCTTGTTTGAGGCCATAAAGGGATTTCCGGAGCTGACAAACATGGTGGGGATAGCGAGGATGATGAAAACCGGGAGGTTGCTCCATATATATGAGCTCGGTTAAGTCGCCATGGAGGAATGCATTGGAGATATCAAGCTGGTGAATGTGCCACTGTTTGCTGATGGCGAGTGCTAGAAGAAGCCGGATGGTGGTGGTTTTAATAACGGGACTAAAGGTCTCGTGATAGTCGATTCCACCTTCTTGGTGGAAGCCTTTGGCGACGAGACGAGCTTTGTATCGGAGAGGAGCATCGGCAAGTGGAGGCTTGGTTTTGTAGACCCATTTGCATCCAATGACAGGGTGATGAAGGGGTCGAGGAACTAGTTGCCATGTTTGATTTTGTAACAAGGCGGTGAATTCATCGGACATGGCGGCGTTCCAGGCAGGGTGTTGAGAAGCGGAGAGAAAAGTAGTGGGCTCGGGTTCGGTTGAAGAGGTTGTAGAGGCAAGAAGACATGTGGGCAGGGGATATTTGGGAGGATGAGGAGGTTTAGGGGGATCGATGGTGCGAAGAATATCAGATAGTCGACGTGTCTTGACTACGGAGGGTGAGGTACGAAAGTCAAGATTGGAGGGTGAGAGAGGATTAGTGGATGGTAGATGACTGGAGGTAATATGGTCGGGTGAAGCGAGACTTTATGAGGGAGGCTCATTATCGTGAGAGATAGGAGACGGATCGGGCTGTGAGGTATCGAGAGCGGAATCTGTCGAGGGAGGAGTAATGAGACTGGATGTTGGAGATGGCTCAGGATGATTTTTCGGGAGGAAAAAGGTAGATTGATTGTTGAGAGATGATGAAACCGATCCAGAGGATGGAGATGGTTGTGTGGGAGGCGGTCCAAGAAGACCAGGAAGAGAGTTGGAAGTGAAGTTGGAGGGAAGCTTGTAGGGATAGTCGTTCTCTTGGAAGACAACATCACGACTAATATAGATCTTACCCGTAGCGAGCGATAAGCATCGATAGCCCAGATGAAATGCGCTATAACCAAGGAAGATGCATTGTTCGGAGCGAGGATCGAATTTGGTGCTAGCGTACGGTCGAAGGCAAGGATAGCATGAGCAGCCAAAATTCTTGAGAAGGGAATAAGTTGGTTCTCGGTGATAGATGAGTTGGTAGGGCGAGCAGTTTTGTAGAATAGAGGTAGGAAGCCTATTTATCAAATAAACGGTGGTGCATACGGCTTCATCCCAGTATTTATGTGGTACTGACGAGTGGCGTAGCAGTGAGAGCGCGGTTTCAACAATGTGACGATGTTTCCTTTCGGCCGTGCCATTTTGTGCAGGTGTGTGTGGGCAGGAAACTCGATGAGAAATTCCTTGCTGTGTGAGGTGTTTGCTGAGGCCTTGGAATTCGCCTCCCCAATCAGACTGAAGGCTGAGAATTTTCTGGCTAAATTGCTTCTCTACCCGAAGCTGGAAGTCGGCAAATACAGAGAGAACATCGCTCTTCAACTTTAGTGGATATAACCATGTATACCGAGTAAAGTCATCGATGAAGAGGACATAGTACCGGTTGCCCAGATGCGAAGTGATAGGTGAAGGTCCCCATAAGTCAGAATGAATAAGTTCGAGAGGTCGAGATGTTTGATGAGTAGAATTTGAATAAGGAAGGCGGTGCAATTTAGAGGAGAGACAAGCATCACAAAAGAGTGTTTTATTCACGGAGAGAATCGGAAGTCCATAAGTGGAGATTACACTCTGTAGAAGTCGCATATTTGGGTGCCCGAGACGATGATGCCATAGGTCCACGCCTATCCTCTCTCCAATGTTCACCTCAGGTGCTCGAGCCTGGGCAAGGAGGTATAATCCATCTTTAACCGTGCCCCGGAGTAGTGGCCTCCCTGTTGTCTCGTCCTTCACAACACAGTAGGTAGCCTGAAATTCAACAAACACGGAATTGTCATTGGTTAATCTAAAGACGGAGAGCAAGTTTTTCCGAATGTCTGGGACATGAAGTATATTAGTAAGCTTGAGTGGAAGAGACCGAGAGATTAGGGAGGAAGAACCAGTGGATTGAATGACCAAACCTGTGCCATTTCCAACGTGAAGTTGATCGGGACCTTGATAGATTGCTGGGTCGATGAGGTTGTGTGCATTATTTGTCACATGATGGGTAGCGCCACTATCAGGATACCACGCGGAATGATCTTGCGGTGTATGTACTGGCTGTAGATTGGTATGATACGCCTGTGGAAGCTGCATATTGGTATTATACGCCTGAGGAAAAGCTTGATTGGTGTGATTAGGTGGACTTTTTTGTTGTCCGTAGAACGATTTGTTGAATCATTCTCGGCATTCTAATACTCGGTGTCCGAACTGTCCACAGAGATGGCACCTCGGAGTATACCGACCTCCATTTCGACCTCTCCCGCGGTTATTTCTGCCGTTATTGCGTCCTCTCCCGCGGTCAGAAGTAGTGATTTGAGTTTGATTGGCTGTAGGTGGAAAATCGGACACCGTGATGTCTTTGGCGGGATGTGAGAATTTCATGAGATCTTCATAGGAGTTAATTTGGGCTACAACATCATCAAATCCCAAGTTAATCAGGTTGGAAGAAAGTCCGGCGCTAAATGCGGAATAAGCTGAACCGAGGCCACGAAGTAGAGCATAGGTGGATACGGATTCTTGAACTGGATATCCCGCAGCAGCTAATTCGTCGCAAGTTCTCTGAATATCCTGCACAAATTCGACGATGGATCGAGTACCTTTTTGGGTATTGTGGAGGCGATTATGCAGATGCATAATTCGAGACGGGTTCGTGGAGGAACAATGCTTCATTAGAGCTGACCATGCCTCCTTGGCGGTGTGTTTTCCGACTACATACGGTAGGACGGATTCGGAGAGGGAGGTGACTATGAGAGATAGAACTTGTTGATCCTGACGCCACCACTTCTGGTAGGCAGCATTAACAGTGATTCCACCGTGATCAGCGTGAGTATATGGGCGAGATCGTGATAGTTGAGAAGAGGGAAGAGTTGAGTCTTCCAAAGGAGAAAGTTCTCTCTCGTGAGCTTGATCGGTATATGGAAGCCCACAGGATGAGGCGCACTCTGGTGAGGAATAGCGATCGCTTTGTTTTCCTCAGACTTTGTGACTTCCGGGAGAGAAGAAGAGGAGTTCGCCATAATCAAGGTTTCGATACGCCGTCTGGCTCTGATACCATGAAGAAAAGAAGAAAGAGGGAGAAGACTGGGTGCGGCGTGAACCTTGAATACTCTTTTTGTATGTATATTGAGGGGTGAAGTACAGGGATATTTATAGTGGTTTGAGGAGGAGAGGAGACGATGTTGATGAACTATTGTGGGGCGACAGTTTCGCTTTGGTTACTGATAACATGTTATTTAATGTATTAAAATCATGCATTTTACATGCTTATTTCGACTAAATCAACTACTTATGCATGTTATCATCATAAAAAATGATTAATTCCGACTTTACAGCAAAATTCCTATTTTTCCTGATTTTCTGGTAATTTTTCTACTTTAGAATCATGAAAAAATAAATATTTAAAGTCAGAATATAATTTTGGATTTATTTAAAGGCATTTTTATAATTTTTATAATGATTTATTAAGCCTTTTTGCAGATTTAATCAGATCGCGACACGTGTCACGATCTGAACCGTCCAAGTTCGGAATTTAAAACGTGCTCCAATCATTAGACGTCGGCCAATGATTGGAACGCGTTTTGTTTTTATTTTATTCTGAAACCCGTGAAAGACGTCAGCCCAATGATTGGGCACGCAATTCGGACATCTCTTTAACCGAGACACGACAGTCGAGGAGGCGGCGGCCAATGAAAAAAGGTGCGAGGATGACGTGGCGAAAGCGGATTGGACGAGATCATTTCAGGAGGATCGCTGACGCGTGACGTGATGTGTCGGCCCATGATTGAAAGAATCATTCCACGCGGATCGCTGACGATGATGCGACGTGTCAGGCAATGATTGCTGGAATCATTTCACGCGGATTGCTGACGATGATGCGATGTGTTAGGCCATGATTGGAAGAATCAATTCACGCGGATCGGAGCGGCAGTTATCCTCGTTCACGGAAATCAAGGCACGGAAATTAATGCCCAATCATTAGTGCCAAGTCAAATTAGGAGAGAGAATTAAATCAACGGCTCAGATTTCTCCAACTTCCAGAAGCGATATCTAGCGATCCAGAAGGCGGATCAAGCCGAAATTTTGGGGGCAACTTCCTCTCTCTTCCCTCTTTCCATCCATGCCTTCTGAGCTATAATTAGGGCTCGGGAAGACCTTTTTTTTTATCTTCTAGTTGGCCTCCTTTTGGAGGTTGGCTATTGGGATCAAGGCTTCTAGGGATCAACTATCTAGGTATGTTTAATTATCGTTTGTTCTTCTTATGTTCTTGTGTGTTCGCCTGGTATCTAGGATTGTGCGGCGTGACGAACCGAGTGCATCTAGATACCCGACTTGCTGCTTCGTATCCTCTTTTGTGATCGCTTGTTCCATGGCAAGAGTGTTTCGTGTCGAAAGGCCAAGGGAGCACCGGTGGATCAGGTTTTATCTTCTTATCGTATTTAGAATTAATCACCATCGGTTGAATCGATCTCGAGAAAGTTAGAGGGCCTTGTCACTGAGATCCCCGCTCAAGGCTAGGGCTAGGGTCTTAGCCCCGTGAGGACTGAGGATAGGGGGCAAGGTTGATACTATGCGAGTTCTAGTTGCTTATTCAGCTCATTAGTCTACCGTGATAAACGCCAAGCTTGGGCGGTAATTCAAGCTCCTGTAGAATAATGATAACTGCGTCACGATTAGACGGATTAACCGACATTTAGGGTTTATGTGTTAATCTTCGGACATTTCTTTCCTCTTTTATCAATCTATTAATTAAACCAACTACAAAAAAATATCTTCTCTTGTTCTTCAACTTTTGATTGATTCGTGAAGGAATTAAGAGAATTTCGAGGAAGATCTTAAGTTCATCGTGATTCCCCCGCGTTTAGACTCGATTCCGAAGGGATTGGAGCGGGGTTGATCGCGAATTCCTCCTTGATTTCATCGAATTTTCCCCTTGAATTCCGAAAGTCCGTGAGAAAGGATCCGAGCAAATTCACCCCAATTCGCGCAAATTGGAGCTTAATTCTCGTGGCAATCGGGTTAGTAGTGAGATTCGATCGATTATCAAGAGGTAATTTGAGTTTTTATTAGATTTAGAAGTTTAATTTTGCAAATTAGTGTTCTTCATTTTCCCCAAATTTCAGTCTGAAAAGTTGCTGCTTTTGAAAATAGGATATCTCTCTGATTATAATTCCAAATCACTTGATTTTGGTTTCATTGGATTCCTCTTTTCATCAGCTTTCCGTGGATAGCAATTTCATCAAATTCCGAGTTCATTTGACCCTGCAATTTAACGTTTGACCACAGACTGTTCATCTTTCATCAGAAGTCAAACGTTGACTTTTGGGGTCAATTACTTTTTATTGACAAATCAGAATTTGATAATTTCGGTCTTTTTGGATTTCTCTGGTTCTTAGCTTTCTATTGACATATAAATTGCAAGATTTGGATTTTATTTGGGCATTCAATTTGAAGATTTCCTTTGAGGTGTTCATTTCGGGGATTTTCTGATCATTGATTTTCAATAATTCATAATAAATCCATTTCTTATTCAAAAATTACAAAACTTATATCAATAAAGTCTATTTTCTCTCTAGTTTACAAATATATAATTTTCGTAATCTTCTGACTCTGTTTGATTCTCTGATTTTGCAGAACACCTACTGCTGGTCAAAGTCAACGCTTTGACTTTGACTCTTGACTTTTCTCTGTCAAATCCGAGATTTCAATTCTTAAAACTTCTTATTTACCTTATTTATATCATTTCCATATCTTAAATCTTATTTTATCTTATTTAAAACTTCTTTTAAACCTAAGTTTGACCAAGTCAACTCTGCGATTAAAGTCAACCCTACTCTCTGTGGATCGACTCGATACTTACCCAGTACTTGATTATTCTATCTTGTCTTTGTGAGTTAGGTTTTATAAATTTTGTTTGAGCATCGTATTTGTGTTTTAACGACGCACGAAAATGACACGTCAGTTACGAGGCAACAGTTTCGCCCCGTGATCGTTTCGCTTTGACTGACAGTTTCCTTAACAGGAAGCGGTAGAGATATGAAGACGACGGAGAGGAAGGAGGGAGGATGGCAGAAGGAAAATGGACGTAGTGAAGAGAGGAGAATTTTATTGGACTTACAAATCTTCTTAGCGAACTATTAGTCACGGTCAAAGGATAGAGAGGATGTTACCTGAAGAGGACGTGATGAGATGCTCTCGGATGACGCCCACTGATCCGGAATATCCTTGAATGATTTCGGACACGATGTGGATGAAAGGGGAAAGAAATGGGGGAAGAGAAGATAGGAGGGTAGAACTCGGGAGATGAAATGGAGGCGGAAGGAAGAAGATGGAGATACGGAGAAACACACAAACACAGGTAGCGAACCAAAGGTAACCAATTTCATTCAGAATATCATATCCGTTTTTGTTTACAATGTCCAATTTTATAAAGGAAGAAGAGGGCTTATGGCGAAGCGTCGCGACGGCTGTACGCGTATACAAATTTACGCAAGTTCGCGATATTTCCTTCCCTTGTACGTGGACCTTTAGATGGCTGGTCTTCTTTGGGAATTTCAGATTTTCGTGAAAATTCATGGCGGTTACGGCAACTTCTTCTGTTGTCTCTTCTCTATTTCCGAGTCTGTAGGAGCGTTGACTGGGTGATTTTTTTGGCGTCCTTCGGCTTTCATTCAGTAGGTCGACGACAAGGAGATATTGGAGAAGGTATTACTGGAGAAGATATGTCATGAGGCGCTCCTTCGAAATCAGCTTTATCCGGCGATAATGAATCTTGGGCGTTGACTTCCATTTGCGGTCTTTCGGCAGAGAAGTTACGGATAGATTTTCTTCTTATACTTCGGATTCATAATAGACCCGTCCGTGGACTCGCGGAATCTTGTATTCGCGTTGGAGAGTCAGCGTTCTCCTATTTTGTGTTCGGTTTGGATTTCCGTCAGGAGGCGCGTTGTTTGTGATTGCTCTGAGACATTGCCAGGCGTTGTG
>JAHCZF010000112.1:0-18000 GCA_024174645.1 Lemna minuta
AGGCGTGTTGATCGAGTGCGCTGTGGACCACTGGATCAGATCAGGAGCACGTGCTTAAATCCATGTGTTATAACGGCCACGATTAAAAGCCAGCGGGGAGCATCGCGATCGTCAGATCAAGATCCAACGGACGCGATTTTAAGCGTTTTTAAACGCTTATCTACGGATCAAATCGTGACTGTCCATCACGATCCGACGGTCACGACTTAATTGAAATGGTCCATGATGGACCGTTTCATCGTAACCGTCGATCGTTTTGATCGGACGGTTACGATCAAAAGCCCTATATATAGACTTGTTCTTCGTCGTTCTAAAGCATTCAAGTTGGATTTCAATCAAATTAACTTGTCTAGACACCGATCCTCTCGTTTCTCTTGAGTTCTTCCTCTTCCTCTTTCATTTCCGCGTCCACGGAGGGGTAGAAGTTGAGAATTGGTGGAGAATTGAGTGATAAATCGCAGCTTGAAGTTCGTCGAGGTGTTCTTGATTTCTTCACGATTAATCGGCTTAATCGCGGCAATTTGATCGCAAAACAAGTTTAGTGCAAGCGGTTTTGCATGATTTCCCCCAGGGTTTTCGTATTTCAGAGCTAAGCAGCTCTGGGTTGAAACAGATTAGAGAGGGTTAGCGCATAATAGAAGAATTCTGATAAAAACATGAAAATTTTTCTTAACGGATGCTTGCCTCAGTGTCTCCAACAAGAGCAAAAGCCCGAATGAAAAACTCCAGGATAAAGCTTCTGGAAAATGAATTTTCCGGTGATTTCTCGCAGCACGAGCTTTTGATTCCGATCTGCTGACCTCGCGCAGCCGATCGAGTTTCGATGAGTGAGGCCACGTCCCTGGAAGCCAGAGTTGATTCCAAGATGCGAAGCGTCTCACCGGCAAACTGATAAGAGGAGATAAATTGCGCGATGTACGGAAAGAAAAAGGTCAGGAGAAGCATTTGCCGGACCTGCGGTTCTCGATTCTGTCACGGAAGAGGGAGATCCCGCCCGAGATTGATCTAGACATCTATGGATGAGAAGTTCGAATTCGGATTTTCCCGCCTTTCTATTTGATATTAGAAACGTTGAAAACACATAATCATTAGTGATTTAATAAATCAAGAAGAACAACAGAGCATTTTAACCATATAAATCTACACAAAATTAATCCAATGCGGAACCACTAATCTCTCGCAAACGTCATATTTCCTCGTCCAAGTGCATCAAAAGTTTTAAAACAGAGAACTAAAGATTAGAGAAGGAAAAGAACTCAAGGTAGAGAGAGCAGGATAATTTAGAGCGACGGATTCGAGGGACAATCAGAATCATTAAAGATAGATCAAGAGATTAGAGAAGAATATGGAGAATCGACGAATAAAGAGAGAGGTGGGAGCGAGGGATAATTTCCATCTCCAAGGGCGGTTTCCAAATTTCCTTTTCTCCGCCATCATCAGAAGACCATTCTCAATATATATTTCTCACGCCAGAAGCCAATGGTGAGGATGACTTTGATTTGCGAAAGGATGAGAATAACACCGAACACTATGCCGACCACCAACAAAGACCATTCCCAATCTCCTTGTCGAAGATAAATGTATAAATAGACAATAGGTCTTGAGAAAGAGATATTACAGCTATACGATTTCATCCATTCCCAAGGATACGTATTCTCTCTTTCTCCGCCACGTAAGACCATTCTAATATATATATTTCACGACAGGCTGCCAGATGCAGCCTAGACGAAGATGACGAGGACGTTCACGACTCAAAGGTGAAACAAAGAAAAGGCTGATCGTAAAATTCGATTATTCGCTTCGCCAAGCTAATGTATCAAAGAGAATTTCATTAGAACTCGGAGGATGACAAAATGAGAAACACATTTAAAATATTTAACATATTGTAAAATTACTCCAAAACAATAGGATGCCTTCATCAACACAAACTCACATCAATGAATAATATAATGCAAAGAGACTACACAGGTTCACGTTTGTGCGTACCGAGTTGCACGCCATTTATTCCTTATTCTGAACCCTACGCGGAGGCCAAGCGAATCCCTATGGAATTACTTGGGCTGGCTAGAGAGAGACCACACCATGAACCTGCCAAGCCACTACTTTTCTTCTTCCTCGACCATGGTGGTCTCCCTACAGCCTGAAACTGATGATGTCTTGAAAGTCCGAGTAGGATTTTGGCCGCTCGCATGATAGACTGAGAAACAAATATTTACATGCGTTTCCGGCCTCAATCTTTGGCCCTGTGGTCTCGCCTTAAGCGTCCGGGATGACAATCTAATGGACGCCTGCATTTGACAAAACCGCAGTTGAGCTGTCGCTGGGCTTATCTCAGGATTCCCGCACTCTCACACTAAGAGCCGATTCTAACCTGCATCACTCCCCTCGCTCATCCCGTCCTTGTCCGCGCCGCCAGCAAGTGTTTCTCCCCGAGCTTTAGTTTCTTTTAATCTGGGTGGCATTGGAAGCCTCTAAGTAGCCTCTAAAGTTGGTACAATGGAGGATACGCCTGCAACTTCCGGTTTCCTAAGTCTCACACACATGAATTGGCCGTGATCACCTTGGCCATGAGTCCAGAAAAGAAAGACAGAGTAACATGCCCTCGGTGGCGACGAATAAGTAAAACTTATTTTCCACACCTCTGCACAGAGGTTCTGAGATCCAGATGTCTGACGAAATCAATTATAACTTCTCGCCGCCTCTCCCCAAGATTTATTTTTTCCTGGTCTGGACAAGTGCCAGTGGCTTCACCGCCGCCTCCGCTGGTGGACTCCACGCCCATGCTCAAGTGGGACTCTGAAATTGCCATGTCAGCAGCTTAGTTAGATTCCACCAGTTTTATAAAAAGGTTTGTGTGATCCGGCGGTCCTAGGAAAAGGTTGGTAATTGTGACATTTACCCGTTAACTTTTATCGAAGAGTTTACTTGACAAACTTAAGTCTAATTAGTGTTTTTAAGATTGGAAAATGATATATTATTAATAGAAATAATATGAGTATTGATGAACTAAAACTCGGTTTGATTAGTATCGTTGTTGTGTGTTCTAATTCATGCAATACATTTATAATTCTTCACCAGAAGGAGGCTAAGTATCAAGATCCCCAGGAATCTAGGTAATGGATGTAATTGGTGAGATTCTATTTCGTAGTCTCTAATTAGAGGAAAAGAGATTAGAACGGAAGTAGATTGACCATGTGAGAAAAGAGAAAACATGGAGATGTTAGAGGTGGAAGTCAGATAGAGATAGGATGACAGACAAGATATGATTTGTGAAGCAAATGCACAACCTACAATAAAAGTAGAAGAAAAAGTCCTACATTATCCATGGAAAAGGCTTACAAGAGAATCCTCCCTAATCTTCCTCAAACCCCGTGTTGATGCCAATCCTAGGCCGGTGGCGCTTGATTCGCTACGACGTTGATCTCCTCTTGTTCTCCTTCTCCAGAACAAACTCAGTATCCATGATGCCTCCGGCTTGGGCCTGCTTCTCCCTTCCCTAATGGGTGACCGTTGTAAAGAGAGAGCCAAAGAACAAGATGAATTTGAATGAGGAGGAGAAGACAGGAGTTAGCTTCCTCCCAACCGACTGCTGAGATTGATTTCTGGGAAACTTCAAGATCCATGGAAAGTCTAACCGCAAAGATGGGAAGAGCTTGGTGAGATGAACTTGTCTTCAAAATTTCAACCCAATTGACGGCTAGGATCATGAGATATCACCTTTATTTTTCTTGTTACTTCTAGCCGTCTATCCGGTGATCTCTGCGTCAACGATCCTCCTTCACGTACTCCCGAGATCACGCCTACGTCACCAGAGCCATCCATGATTTCCACGCTACCCGCAAAAGTAAGAGGGAAAGTGACAAAGACGCAGTGAGCCACGCTTCCTGGCACAAGAGAGCGCCACATCGCCCTTATTCTCGCCCGTGGTAAAAAAGGTGCGCCCCTCACTCGCGCGCAGGTAAGTAAAAAACAACACTATTTGTAGAAAATATTCACTTAGAGAACTGTAGCGCCACGGGCCAAAAGATTCTCATTACAACAAGAGAGCGCCACGTCGTCTCTTATTAGGGCTTAAGGAAGAAATGACAAAACGAAAGCAAACAACGACAAGTGAAGGGCTAAACGCACTAAATAAAATAAAAGAAAATTGTGAATATAAATGATAAATGGACGCTTCCTATTAAATCCACGCGCGAGTAGAGAATCGCCACGTCACGTGCTGGCTGGCAAGGAAACGCAGATGACGTGATTCGAGAAAAACGACGAAACGCAGGTGTACAAAAAAAACGACAAAAGAGAAGCGCTAAAAGATGAAAAGAAACCTGAAACGAAGGTAAACAAAACATTAAAATAATAAAAAAGAACAAAAAAATGGCGTAATGAGAGAGCGCCACTCACTCTCTCTACTTCCCTCCTTGAAGTCAAAAATGACGGCGCCTCCACGTGGTCTTCATCGGTAAGTCAGCGATTAAAATAATATGAAATCAAGTTATCAACGTAGAGCTTCCAGACTACTTACACGTGTCGCGATCTGGTGGGCGGTTAACTAACTTACCTTGAAGACCTGGAAATTGCACTATGCCCCCGTGAGTGATAAATATGCATAAAAACCTTAAGATAATTAGAGATATATTAGAGTAATGCTCCAAAATTGATTTAAACTCCATATGTGTCCAATAAATATCTTTTACCAAGAAACCTAATTCCTCGTGAGATTTAATACCCAAAAGATTTTGTACTATTGCAAAAGAATTAGAATTATCACTCGAATTGTATTGAAGGCAATTTCAAGAAGTTCTACTCATGATAACACACAATATGCTCTTTTAAGCTAGGTCTTCAATGATATGCAGAGTTTGAAATCATAATATTGTATATCAAGTATATGAGAGAAGATATTTGAAGAACTTAGGAAAATATTTGAAGAAGAAAAGTCAAAAGTCAAGGTCAAAGTGTTGACTATGACCAACTCAGACTTTCTATAAAATAAGAGAGAAAAAGGTGAGAAAATATTACAAAATTAGGTTTTTAGAAACTTAGAGAGAGAAATGTAGAGAATGTTTGATATATATTTGTGATTTTTAGACAAGAATTGATTTATCATGATTTTTCAAAAGATCGGGCCAACAAAATTCTTGAAATTAAGATTCCGCTCAAAATCTACAAATTAATAATCAAATGATATCCAAATCAAGGAATTCACATATGAAACTAATATTATCAAATTTCACCAGATTTTTAGGGAGTAATTGTCCTCAAAAGTCAAACCTAAATTCCTGATTAAAATGAATAGCGGAGTTGTCAAACGCGTCAAATTAAAGGGTCAAATGTTGATAAAATTCTCTACGAAGTAGATATCCACAGGAAAGCTAATTGATCAAGGAATCCAATGAAACCAAAAATCAAATGATTTGGACTTAAAATCGAGGGAGAAGTCCTTGTTTGAAAATCAACAAAAATTGGCAATTAAACATGGGTAAAATGATGGAAATTTTCGATTTCTAAACTCTAATTACCTATTTAAATCTAATCTAAACTACCTAAATTGCAAGGATTATGAAGGAATCACAGTCTAACCCAAAGTGACGTGAAGATTGTGCTTCGAAAATGCTTTTGATCGATGTGTATTTATTCGGTTTCTTCTTCGGCGTGCATTCGACGGCTCAAGGGGCGAATCCAGTCATTTTTCACACTATTTGTGAATTGATCTTGCACTGACTCTAACTCGTAATTGAGTCTAGAATGCAAGGGGAAACTGCGATGAAGAACTTGAGATTTTACTCGCAAGTTCTCACTTTCTGAGCGCCTCAATTAAAAGTGAGGTTAAAGAAAGAGAGATGATGCGTTATGAGAAAACAGACCACTTTGACAATCTGGGCCGTCGAGTTCTTGCCAGACTCATTGGGCGGTACCTCCATGCATCCACAGTGCGTGCAAAATTAGTGGGCAAGTTCTCATGATGCGGGGCTCTTCCCTAAAATTCCCCGTTCGATCTTCATCGGAGTATCCACATGAAGCCACGTGTCCCTCCGCGATTCTCCCGAGTGCTATGAGTGTACGCAACTATTGGATTTCATTAATGAGATCGGTGATCCAGCGCGTGGTCACGTGCATCTGATCATGATCGGTGGACCGAGACGTCACGAGATCTGCACGCGCGTTGAGTGGCGCACTCAAATCCGATGCACCGCACACCGCCACATCACCTAAACATGAAGATTCACTTAGTCACACGGAGGAGATGAGTCACATGAAGAATGAGTATATAAGGTAGAGGGGCTTAAAGCGCTGCGCTCATCCACAACAAGCCTGGGTGCAGCCCCCGATGTCGCTTCCGTGGAGCCCACTATACTTGTGGACCCATACACACACTTAGCCCGACCAAATCTCACCGCGCCACGCAGGCGTCTTACGTGGTCCACGTGCTGGGCATTGCGCCACATCAGCTCCGCGGGTCCCTCGCGCATATATAAAACTCCTTTTTCGTGATTTTATAAGGAAATAAATCTGTGGAAAAATACACTGAAAAATCAAAATAAAAATCCATCTATAAAATCTCAGAAATTGATAACTTTCTTTTCTAGAACTCCTTTTTGACTCAAATTTTCTCCGATGGATCACAAATTTCTTCATCTTTAATACCATGCACCTAAAATATAAATCCAGAAAATAGGATCAATTCATAATAATACTAAATCAACCCTTTCAGAATTCTATTTTGATTCATCCCATCATTCTCTATATTGTAATTTATTCTTCTTAATCATCCACTAAAGTCAACATACAATCATTTAAAAATGGTTAATTTCTAATTACTTTAACCTTGTAAAAGATCAGAGCATCAATAAAACACATAATTAACCCTAAAAATAAAAATAAAAATATGGACTTTAGTAAAATGGCATACCAATGGAGAAAAATTCGTGAAAACTATGATATACTGATGCACTCATAATTACATAAGATAATCATGAATATTAGTTAAATATGATAAGAATTAAAGCAAATATGCATGTTATCGAGAGAGCAATCACCACCAACAATAAAATGAGTTGGATAAGTAAACAGAGAGAGAGAGAGTAGATAGAGAGAGATTGAAAGACAGAGTTAGAGAGAGAAAGAGAGAGAGAGATGAGAGACACGAGAGAGCGAGAGACAAAGAGAGAGAGATAGAGACAGAGAGAAAGAGAGAGAGACACGAGAGAGAGAGAGACGAGAGAGAGACAAAGAGAGAGAGATAGAGAGAGACAGCAGACGAGAGACAAAGACAGAGAGAGAGACAAAGATAGAGAGAGACAAAGAGAGAGAGACACACAGAGAGAGAGAGACAGAGACACAGAGATAGAGAGAGAGATAGAGACAGAGAGAGACAGGGAGAGAGAGAGACAGAGAGAGAGAGAGAGAGACAGAGAGAGAGACAAAGAGAGAGAGAGAGAGAGAGAGAGAGACAGAGAGAGAGAAACAGAGAGAGAGACAGGGAGAGAGGGAGAGAGAGAGAGAGAGAGAGATAGGGAGAGAGACAGAGAGAGAGAGATAGGGAGAGAGACAGAGAGAGAGAGAGACAGAGACAGAGACAGAGAGAGAGACAGAGAGAGACAGAGAGAGAGAGCAAGAGAGAGAGAGACACAAGAGAGAGGGCAAGAGAGAGAGAGACACAAGAGAGAGAGCAAGAGAGAGAGAGAGACACAAGAGAGAGAGACAGACACACACAAGAGAGAGATAGAGAGAGAGAGACAAGAGAGACAGAGACAAGAGAGAGAGAGAGACACACACACACACACACACACACACACAGAGAGAGAGAGAGACAGGGAGACAGAGATCAAGAGAGAGACAGGAGAGAGACATACACCAAATATACAAATAGATAGATAAACACACACACACACAACAATGATGAAGAGATGGAAGAGACAAGAATAAAAAAGCCAAAGAAGAGATCTTTCACATGAACAAAATTTATCCTAGCAACTGCTTATTGTTTGATTAATAGATCATAAAAAGCCCTATGTAATAATCATGGATATTATGCGGCCTATAAGTGAATCACACTTTCGTGTATCTCATTTATATCCATTGAAATGAAATTTATTAATTGGAATTTTGTGTGATGTTTGCAATAAAGTGTATGAGTATATGCAATGACTAAGTAATTATGATAAGAACACTAGTCTTTAAGCATATGTTCTAAACATTCATACTTGTGGGATATTCGAGAAGGATATCGAGTTAAAAAAAATCACTATTTGATCTAACTCATATGATGGGTATGACTGATCCTATAGCCATCAATGTTGAGATACTAGGGATAAATAGTGGGTGCTCTTTGGAAAAAAGTTCATTCATATGATTCCTTGAATATTATTATCCCTAAATTTTAAGTATGTTGATTCCTGTCATGAGTGTGTGTGTGGTCATTTAACTTGAGATACCAAAGTCATCTTATGGATGGATGATCGTGTTTTGATTATGACTTATGGATCCCTAGCTATGAGACATCAAAAATGTCATATATTCGATACGACATGAATTCTTCGAAAATGATTGTGGGGGATAAGATGGGATCATTCGCTCTTGGTATTTGAGGAGATTGACTCAAATAATGAGATTTGATGAAATCCTTGGCCAAGGTAGTTGAAATATAAAAGAATGAGCTCTCGATGATTTTCTCCATGCATCAGTACTTTTTTAATGATCAATTAGGGTTTCATCGTGGTCCATACCCTATGTCATTCATAAGTCTTGAGTGGATGAAGAATTATGCATACATAGTAACCGATGATGTAAAGGGTCGATACAAGACTTCATAAATACTTTAGATCTTCTAGAGTATGTGGTAAAGCTAGGCACCTAATAGGTTGGCAGTTCAACTTATCAATTGGGTTAAATTTGTTGTTAATTAATGAATCTATGTGTTGATGTAAATAATTAATAAAGGTTAACCAATAAGACGTTATTGGGTCTATAGAGTTATTAACTAGTGAGATATATTGACCTAGAGGGTCACACACATAAGGTCTATGGAGGTTAGAAGATATACTTATAGTTATGAGGGTTTTTGTGAAAAGTTCACATACCCAATGTCTATAAATCGAAGGAGAACAACCATAACTCAAGGTGCTTGACGTGTCGTTTTCGTGCGTCGTTAAACACAAAGACGATGGTCAAACAAAATTTATAAATCCGAACTCACAAAGACAAGATAGAATAATCAAGTACTGGGTAAGTATCGGGTCGATCCACAGAGAGCAGGGTTGACTTTAATTGCAGAGTTGACTTGGTCAAACTTAGGTTTAAAAGGAGTTTTAAATAAGAGAAAATAAGATGTAAGATATGGAAATGATATAAAGAAGATAAATAAGAATTTTTAAGAATTAAAATCTCGGATTTGACAGAGAAAAGTCAAAAGTCAAAGTCAAAACGTTGACTTTGACCAGCAGTAGGTGTTCTGCAAAATCAGAGAATCAAACAGAGTCAGAAGATTACGAAAATTATATATTTGAAAACTAGAGAGAAAATGGAATTTATTGATATGTATTTCGTAATTTTTGCATAAGAAATGGATTTATTATGAATTATTGAAAATCAATGATCAGAAAATCCCCGAAATTAACATCTCAGAGGAAATCTTCAAATTGAATGCCCAAATGAAATCCAAATCTTGCAATTTATATGTCAATGGAAAGCTAAGAACCAGAGGAATCCAACAAGACCGAAATTATCAAATTCTGATTTGTCAATCGAACGTAATTGACCCCGAAAGTTAACACTTGACTTCTGATGAAAGATGAACAGTCCGTGGTCAAACGTTAAATTGAAGGGTAAAATGAACTCGGAATTTGATGAATTTTCTATCCACGGAAAGCTGATGAAAAGAGGAATCCAATGAAACAAAATCAAGTGATTTTGAATTATAATCAAAGAGATATCCTATTTTCAAAATAAGCGACTTTTCGGACCTAAAATTGTGGAAAATGAAGAACACTATGAACTAATTTGCAAAATTAAAGATCTAAACCAAATAAAAATACAAATTACCTCTTGATAATCGATCGAACCTCATTACTAACCCGATTGCCGCAAGAATGGGGCCTCAATTCTCGTGGATTGAAGCGAATTTGCTCGGATTCTTCCTCGTGGACGTTCGGAATTCAAGGGGAAAATTCGATGAAATCAAGAGATGAAATCGTGATTATCATGCTTCAATGGCTCCGTCTCTACACTCTTGGAAGCAGAGGATCACGAGAACTTAAGACCTTCATCGAAACTCGCTTAATTTCTTCACGAGTCGATCAAAAGTTGAAGAACAAAGAAGGGAAGATACATGCTTTTTAAAGAGAAAATTGGCCCGGAAATCGTGGGCTGTAGAGGCGGTCGTGGGAGCGGTTTTGCATGGTCGTGAGGCGCTTCCGTGGGGCGACGTCGCAGCTCCGGGATCGGCCATGAAATGGGCCTCAATTTCTGCCACGATTTCCGCATTTCTTGGCCACGCTCGGCCGAGGGATCGTGCCACGATCGGCCACGATCGTGGCCTGATCGATGCATCGATGGGCGTCGATCTCGCTGCAGATCTTCACGACAACATCTCCGGCGATCGTGGGTTGATTCCGCCTCGAAGCGCTCCCGACGATCGCGACTGCGATCACGCCGCGATCGCGGTGAGATCCGAATCGGAATCATGAGTTCTTCCACGCATCGTCTGCGCCGTCCGATGGATCTCAGGTAAATGGGCACGATGCTACGCATTTCCCCGATCAAGCCGTCCGACCGCGATGAATAACTGACTCGTGAGATGAATATCACGGCTCACGGTGAGTTCCACGTGGCGTCCATCACGAGTGCACTTGCGTGATCGAGATCTTAGTGATCCAGATTGGCGTGGTGCCTCCTCGCCACGCCGACGTGTCAGCCCATCGCCGCTTCACTTAAGCCCAGAATTTGCGCACGTGTTGGATTGATGATCGCGTGGACTCGGGTCCCACGCGATCGTAGCCAGTCCATGAGGAGATCGGACGCTCGCCGCGCGTCCACGTCACCGCGAGAGTAAAACCGTGTGGGAACATAGTCCCACACGGAAGAAAAAAGAATTTCGCCCCTATAAATTAGGGGCCGTAAACGCCCTAATGCGTTACCGCCCCAAAATACTAACCAGGGGCCCACTAACCCGTGGGCCCTCCACTTACCAGCCCCCTCACCACGTGGCGCCCCTCGACGGGCGTCCGCGTGGCTGTCCGCGTGGCATCGGCCACACGTCGGCGCCCCAGCGTGGGCCACGCGTCCTGCCACGTGGCCTCGGTGCCGCGTCGTGATGGCGCGGTGGTCCCGCGCGCCAGGTCGGCCGCCAGTCGCACGGGCCCCGCTCGCCACGTCGAGTAAGCACTGCCACGTCATCAGGTGGGGCACAGTGGACAAAAATGCTTTTTCGCGATTTTTAACTAGAAAAATTCGATTTAAAAATCAAAATAAAATTCGGAAAAAAGGCCTAAAACTTTAGAAATTCATAATTTAAAAATATACAACTCCTTTTTAATTGAAATTTTCTCCATTGGATCATAAATTCTTTTCCTTTTTTTAATATTATGTCATTTAAAATATATTTAGAAAAGAAGAAATCAAGATGATTTATAATTTACTTAAATCATTTTCTCATTAAACACTTTTTAAATCATAAATTCATCTTTGAAAATTATCTTTCCAAATATTTACTAAATGTCAAAAATCATTCCATAACAGAGATTGACTTCTATTCATTTAAACAAAAGATTAATCATCTATTAAAGCATGAAATTATCCCTAATTTATGCATAAATATCAACTTTAGTAAAATGACATGCCAATGGAGAAAATTCCTAAAAAGTATGATAACATGCAGTCATATTCACATAAAATAAGCATGAATATGAGTTAATTAAGATAAGAATTCATAGGTATAAATGCATGTTATCACACCCCCAACTTAAATCATTGCTAGTCCCTTAGCAATGGCAAGAGATATGAAATAGGACTAACAAGTTTAGAAAGCCATGGGTTGAGCATTGATAGAATCTGAAATGAATGTTCTACCTTAAATGATGCCAAGAAGAAAGTAATGTCACTAGAAATTCAAGATCAAGGCATTCCTCCAGCAAGCACTTTAATCCACCAAATAAACCAAGAATGCTCTTGCTCTACATACTAATAGAATATATATAATTAAAAAGAAATTCATCATACCAAACCAATCGTCGCTTCATCCTTGCACTATGGGCATGAATGATAAGGGCACAAGAAGTAGAAACAAGCATCATCCTTATATACATAGTGGCTATAAATAGAATCGGCTAAAACACATGGGAGGTAGCTTACCATTCTAATTCTACCTTTTTTTTGTATTTTTCTTTCTTTCTAATTCTACTTTATTCATCCTAATTCTACTTGCTGCAAGCCTTTTTCAAGAAGGAGATTAGAGAATTCAGAATTTGAAATTTTCAAGGCTTTTTATGCAACTCTATTGAAAAAAACAACGTACTTTGTTTCATGGTGCTCATCCTACCCATGTGCCGTCCTTAGTGGACATGCAGCTTATTCCCCGAAGAGGTTTTGGTATCTCTATGGATCAGGGAGCTTCACTATGTCAATAATATTAATGCCAACAAAGGATGATACAAGCTACGACTTGCTATGGAAAGCGGAAGGATGTGCGTGCAAGGAGTCATCAACTCAAAGTTTAGAAAGAAGAATGAGTGGATGAGAAGTATAGAAAGTTTTGAAAAATCATACAATGAGCTTGAGTACACCCTTAGTTTGGATTTTATGGCTCCCCAAAGGAATACCTAAATCCTTAATTCCATTGACTCTACCATCTCCTCAACATGCACTTAAGGTTGCTCTTCCCACAACTTTCTAAACAAATGGAGGTATTAATGGACTCTATGCTTTTCTTTTTCATGTGTTTTTGAAAAGGTCATGCTGCTGTTCACATGTTTAAAAATCAGATCATGCATAGAATACTAAATGAAGAAATGCAAAAATTTTTTTTAAAAAATTCTAAGTTTTCTAGAAAACTCCCCCCCATGCTCATTCCTTTTATTGTCCTCAATAAAACTCAACATGCTCATGGAAAAAGTGATGAAAATAAATATACATGGCATGCACATCAGTAAAAGAAAAACACTCATAAGAGGGGAAAGAAAAACTTAGCGGGAATTTGCATCGGTTGCATTCTTTTCTTCATTTTTGGAGTTGCTTTGAAGCTAAATTTCTTCATTTTATGTGCCTTTCTCCTTTGTACCTAAAAAGCTTATAGAAAAAAACAACAGCAAAACATCAAAGCAAACAGAAAATATAAAAGTAAAAAAAATAGATACTAAAACAAGAACAAAAAGTAGAAAAAGAAATGGGAAGATAGAGATAAGGATGGGTTGCCTCCCATCAAGCACTAAGTTTTCCGTTTTCAGCATGTGCCTCCTCTTGTGCGATATCAATGTGATCTTGCTTGCCCTAGGTTCATAGGGTTGGCTAGAGGTTGGAAAGGTAACTCTATTCGCCTCCCATCCCTCTGCTCGGTAGAAGCATCGGAGGATTGGGCCTTAGCCCCTTCGACTCTATCAAGTCGGCCGCTAACCTCAGTCAACTTACTCATCATTTGTGCTAATGCACTCATGATAGGATCAGCTGAGGTTGCGGTAGGTGGCACTGCGTGTGACGGTAAACTCTCTTGGGGAAAACGAGAGGCGAACTGTGTCGGCCTCGGGTTCCCCATAAATTGCGGCGCGGATCCAAAGGGCTGATGAAATGAAGTGTGCTGCCCGCTCCGCTGCTGCGCATAAGATGGGTTATTATAATTAGAATAACCCTCATTCGGGTGGTGATACCTACCCGCTTGGCTCAAACCTGCATATGGCATAGGGTTTGGCCGAAATGGAACTGGACCTTGAATTGCCATCACGGGGCAATCCAACTCGACGTGCTCAACATTAGAGCAATGTGAATGCGGAGAGACATCGCTATGTGATACTGGAGCGAGGCCATCAGAACCCGGTCGGATCTTAAGCGAATCCATGATCAAATTCTGTGCCACGGTCAGTTTTTCAATTTTATCTAAAAGCATACCTGTCTCCACCGCCTTCGCATCCAACATTCCTCCCTTTGCGGGGGTGCTCCGCCCACCGAAGGATTTAGCCGCATGATGATGGCTATTCTCCGCCACCAACTCGATCAATTCGAGGGCTTCATCCTCATATTTGCTCATGAATGTGCCTCCACTAGCGGCATCAAGCAAATATCTGTCAGGTGCACCTAAACCATCATAAAAAATCTGAGTAATTTCATGCTTAGGTATACCATGATGTGGGCATTGTCTCAAGAGATCTCTAAGTCTCTCCCATGCCTCATAAAAAACCTCACCCGGCCCTTGTGAGAATTCGCGTATGGCGCGTCTCACGGCACTAGTCTTACCTACCGAGTAGTACTTACGCAAAAATGCGTCTTCCATATCTCTCCATGAAGCAAACTCACGACCCAAGGTGAAAAACCACTCCTTTGCCCTTTCCTTAAGCGTGAAGGGGAAGAAGCGCATCTTGGCCGTCTCGGAGGGGACATTGTGGAATTGATTGAATTCGCATACCTGGCTGAATTCGTCCACATGTCTATATGGATCCTCCGATGGTAGTCCATGAAAGATGGGTAAAAGGCCAAGAATATGTGAGTCAATTTTAAAATTGGCACCTCGTTGAAGAGGGGCATTGACTCGCGTAGTCTGCCTTTGGACGACCGGTCTAGCGTAATCGCTGAGGCGTCGTCTCACTCCCTCGGTAGGAAGAGGGGCGTCCATAGGTTCTCCTCGCTCTGGTGTGGCGGGGACTGGCATAGAATCAATAGAAGCCTCTGATGGAGCTATGGAATGTACGGATGTGTCGAAGAGGTCCTCATACAAGGAGTTGTTCCTTGTATGCCTCGTGGATCGCAGATTATGGTGTCCTTGTCGTCCTCCTCTGTTCCTAGGATGCCTATTCATATCTAAAGCCAAAAAAATCACAGAACAGCAAGTATATATATATAAGAAAGTCAGAAAAAGGGTGAGACGAAAAGGATGATGTTCAAATGAGAAAATGCTTCACTTAATCCACCAAAAAAAGATAGATCAAGCTACACACTATCAAAAAAAGCACACCAATAAAGATAATAATACTAATAACTCACTGATAACAGAGAATGAATCTCAGATATATCAAAATCGACGTCTCGATTAGGTGAAAAAAACACAAAATTAGACTACCAAAATTGCACCAAAAACTATCAAATAATGGGCAAAAATTAGGTAATCTTACCTCGCTATACCTTTTTCCACCACTGATAAGGTCTGATAAATTCTCTGCAGGTCAGTAAACAACAGAAGACAGAAACCTAAATATAACCAAGAAATCAAAGCAATCAAATCAAAAACGCATGCTCCCCAGACAACGGCGCCATTTTTGACGTGTCATTTTTCGTGCGTCGTTAAAACACAAAAGACGATGGTCAAACAAAATTTATAAAAACCGAACTCACAAAGACAAGATATAATAATCAAGTATTGGGTAAGTATCGGGTCGATCCACAGAGAGCGGGGTTGACTTTAATCGCAGAGTTGACTTGGTCAAACTTAGGTTTAAAAAGGAGTTTTTAAATAAGAGAAAAATAAGATGTAAGATATGGAAATGATATAAATAGACCTAAATAAGAAGTTTTAAGAATTGAAATCTCGGATTTGACAGAGAAAAATAAAAAGTCAAAGTCAAAGCATTGACTTTGACCAACAATAGGTGTTCTATAAAAATCAGAGAATCAAACAGAGTCATAAGATTATGAAAACTTTATATATTTGGAAACTAGAGAGAAAATGGAATTTATTGATATATAATTCGTGATTTTTGGATAAGAAATGGATTTATTATGAATTATTGAAAATCAATGATCAGAAAATCCCCGAAAATTAACACCTCAGAGGAAATCTTCAAATTGAATGCCCAAATGAAATCCAAATCTTGCAATTTATATGTCAATGGAAAGCTAAGAACCAGAGGAATCCAACAAGACCAAAATTATCAAATTCTGATTTGTCAATAAAAAGTAATTGACCCCGAAAGTCAACGTTTGACTTCTGATGAAAGATGAACAGTCCGTGGTCAAACGTTAAATTGAAGGGTCAAATGAACTCGGAATTTGATGAATTTGCTATCCACGGAAAGCTGATGAAAAGAGGAATCCAATGAAACCAAAATCAAGTGATTTGGAATTATAATCAAAGAGATATCCTATTTTCAAAATCAGCGACTTTTCGGACCTAAAAATTTGGGGAAAATGAAGAACACTATGAACTAATTTACAAAATTAAAGATCTAAACCTAATAAAAACACAAATTACCTCTTGATAATCGATCGAACCTCACTACTAAACCGATTGCCGCAAGAATGGGGCCTCAATTCTCGTGAATTGAAGCTAATTTGCTCGGATTCTTCCTCGTGGACGTTCGGAATTCAAGGGGAAAATTCGATAAAATCAAGAGATAAAATCATGATTATCATGCTTCAATGGCTGCGTCTCTACACTCTTGGAAGCAGAGGATCACGAGAACTTAAGACTTTCCTCGAAACTCGCTTAATTTCTTCACGAGTCGATCAAAAGTTGAAGAACAAGACAGGGAAATACATGCTTTTAAAGAGAGAAATTGGCCCGGAATCGTGGGCGGTAGAGGCGGTCGTGGGAGCGGTTTTGCATGGTCGTGAGAGCGCTTCCGTGGGGCGACGTCGCAGCTTCGGGATCGGCCATGAATGGGCCTCAATTTCTGCCACGATTTCCGCATTTCTTGGCCACGCTTCTCGCCGGGATCGACCACGATCGACCACGATCGTGGCCTGATCGTGCATCGATGGGGCGTCGATCTCGCTGCAGATCTTCACGACAACATCTCCGGCGATCGTGGAGTTGATTCCGCCTCGAACGCTCCACGATCGCGACTCGATCACGCCGCGATCGCGGTGAGATCGAATCGGAATCGTGGAGTTCTTCCACGCTTCGTCTGCACCGTCCGATGGATCTCAGGTAAATGGACGATCTCGATTTCCCGATCAAGCCGCGACCGCGATGAATAACAGCCGTGAGATGAATATCACGGCTACGGTGAGTCCACGTGACGTCCATCCTGGTGCACTTGCGTGATGAGATCTTAGTCATCCGATTGAGGCGTGGTGCCTCCTCGCCACGCCACGTGTCACCCATCCGCCGCTTCACTTAACCCAGAATTTGCGCACGTGTTGGATTGATGATCGCGTGGACTCGGGTCCACGCGATCGTAGCCGTCCATGAGGAGATCGGACGCTCGCCGCGCGTCCACGTCACCTGCAGAGTAAAACCGTGTGGGAACATAGTCCCACACGGAAGAAAAAAAAGAATTTCGCCCCTATAAATTAGGGGGCGGTAAATGCCTAATGCGTTACCGCCCCAAAATACTAACCAGGGCCCACTAACCCGTGGGCCCTCCACTTACCAGCCCCCTCACCACGTGGCGCCCCTCACGGGCGTCCGCGTGGCATCCGGCCACACGTCAGCGCCCCGCGTGGGCCACACGCGTCCTGCCACGTGGCCTCAGTGCCGCGTCGTAATGGCGCGGTGGTCCCGTGCGCCAGGTCAGCTGGTCGCCTGGGCCCTGCTCGCCACGTCAGGTAAGCCTGCCACGTCATCAGGTGGGGCCTGTGGATAAAAATGCCCCCCTTTTTTGCGATTTTAACTAGAAAATTCGATTTAAAAATCAAATAAAATTCAGAAAAGAGGCCTAAAACTTCAGAATTTCATAATTTAAAATATACAACTCCTTTTTAATTGAAATTTTCTCCATTGGATCATGAATTCTTTCCTTTTTAATATTATGTCATTTAAAATATATTTAGAAAGAAGAAATCAAGATGATTTATAATTTACTTAAATCATTTTTCATTAAAAACTTTAAATCATAAATTCATTTTGAAATTATCTTTCCAAAT